>DF357664.1:0-12366 GCA_000787875.1 Solanum virginianum | reverse complement strand
CGATCCGGTTGCTCTAAAATCTGAACGAGGTCAATCTCTTACTCTATTTTTCATGCTAATTGTAAATCTAGTCTCAGATTCGCAAACGAGGTGTAGGAAGACGTGTTATATGCATGTCTCCCTTTTAGGGGTATTTTGGTAATTTCAATGGCATGTCATAGGAGGGGAAGTGACGAAATTTTTTGAATTATTTTTATTTTTTATTTTCTTTAAAAAATTAGGGGTGGTGGGAGGGGTGGGGTGAATTTTTTATTAACAATAAATTGGGGTGGAGTTGACAATTTTACCCAAACCATATTTGACCAAATTTGTTATAATACTACATTTTGACTCAGTCCATATTCAATCCATTTAAATTTGATCCAATTCAATCATTCATCACCTCTAATTTTTATTCTTACATTTAAAGCAGGTACTACTTTTACCTATTCATTAATTTTTATTCCATTTTAGTATTGGTAACATTAAAATAAAGATTTAAGTTCTCATTCACTAATAATTGATTTACTATATTAATAGTTTGACTCAAATATCCAGAGTTAATTTCCTTATTTGAGTTTTTTTGGTTAATATAAATCAAATCAACTTACTACTATAAAATTTCTATTCAAGAAAATTTTCACAAGAAAACATAACCATTAGAAATACTTTCAAGTAGCATCGAAGATGAAGTTCTTGCAATTATCTTTGTTTGTTATCATCATTATTCTTTTTACATTTAAATCAGGTATTATTTTCACCTATCCAAACATTTCAAATCATACAACAACTCATTATTAATTTCATTATTTATTTTTTTGACTTTTCACGTTTGATATTGTTTCAATTTGTCTGTTTGATTTCGACTTGACATGAAATTTTCTCTATATAGATGGAAGAATCATCTCGTTAGACGATACGAAGAGATGCAATGGCTATACAGGAGTAAATCAGTGCAAATTTGGACCTGATCCAGGATGCTTTCCACTTTGCCTTGTGCAATATAAACGTGCTATTATTTCTGCATTCTGTGAAGAATCAGGAGCTGGAACTACTCAATGTCGTTGTACATTTGATTGCTAGTCTTGTTATAATACTTATAATAGGCTAATATGTATTTTAAAAATTATTATTTTAATAAAAAATTAATAGATTTTTGTTCCTTTATTGCTTATTTTAGTTCTAAGATTATCCTTCCGAGTACTTCATTTGTGAAATTTTACTGAGTATGTTGTTGTTGTTGAATTTCTTATAGATGATCGGTTCTTTCTCATTTTGATGTTAAATTTAATAATAATATTAAAATAAATCAACTTTCAAAACAAAAAATTATTGGTCATAGTAGTAGAGGTCCAACTGGAAATCTCATGATTTATCAACAATAACAAACAACAACATACCCAGTAGAAATCCCACAAGTGGGGTCTGGGGAGGGTAGGATGTACGCAGACCTTACCTCTACCTCATAGAGGCAGAGCGGTTGTTTTCAGGGAACCCTCATCTCAAAAACCCATTGACAGAATAAACTAGATATGACCCAAATAAAAGCACATGGCAATACCTACATATGGTACAATTACACAAAAATAACAAATAATTACAACATATGTTATCAAACACTAACTACTCCACCTTACTATACCCTTAGGACTAACTAACCACCCATACCTACCGACCAACTAGTTTGCTACTCTAATTCGAGACCTCTACTTCTTTCTATCTAGGGTCATGTCCTCAGTAAGATTAAGTTTCGCCATATCATGTCTGATCACCTCCCCCAGTACTTCTTCAGTCTACCTCTACCACTTCGAGTAGCTTCTAGAACCAACCTATCACACCTCCTAACACGAGCATCGATACTCCTTCGCTGCACATGTCCAAACCATCGCAGTCTCGCTTTCCTCATCTTATCAGCCACCAGCGGGACCTCTAGCTTTTCTCGAATGGTCTCATTCGTAACCTTATCACTCATGGTATGACCACACATCCATCTCAACATCCTCATCTCTGCAACATACATCTTCTGGACATGTGCATTTTTAATTGGCCAACACTCCACCCCATACAGCAAAGAAGGTCTAACCACCACTTTATACAACTTTTCTTTGAGTTTAGGTGGTATCTTCTTATCACACAATACTCCAGATGCGATCCTCCATTTAGTCCATGCTACTCCAATACGATGTGTGACATTATTGTCGATATTGCCACTATCCTGGATAATAGACCCCAAATACTTAAAGTTTTCCCTCTTTGGAATAGGTTGAGTAGTAAGCTTCACATCAAAGTTTGTTTCATCCCTCTCAACGCTGAATTTGCACTCCAAGTATTCAGTTTTAGTCCTACTTAATTTGAATTCTTTGGACTCCAATGCCTGTCTCTAAGCTTCCAACCTATTATTAACTTCAGCCCGAGTCTTATCAATCAGTACTATGTCATCAGCAAATAGCATACACCAAGGTACCTCCTCCTGGATAGATTGCGTCAGCTCATCCATCACCAAGGCAAACAAGAAGGGACTCAACACAGATCCTTGATGGAGTCCCATCTCAACAGGAAAATAATCTGAATCTCCTCCCACCATTCTTACCCGGGTTTTGGCTCCATCGTACATATCCTTAATTGCCCTGATATACGCCATTGGGACACCTTTAACCTTTAGACACCGCCATAAGACATCCCTTGGGACTTTGTCGTATGCCTTCTTGAGATCAATGAACACCATATTGAGGTCTTTCTTTCTTTCCCTATTCTTCTCCACTAACCTTTGAACAAGATGGATTACTTCAGTAGTCGACCGCCCCTGTATGAATCCAAACTGGTTCTCCGAGATAGATACTATGCTTCACACCCTCATCTCTATTACTCTCTCCCCGATCTTCATAGTGTGACTCAACAACTTGATACCCCTGTAATTGTTATAGTTTTGAATATCTCCTTTATTCTTGTACAATGGAACCATTGTACTCTTCCTCCATTCATCAGGTATCTTGGCAGTCTTCATAATAGCATTAAACACTCTAGTCAGCCACTCTATGCCATCCTTGACCATGTACCTCCAAAAGTCTACTGGAATCTTATGAAACCAGCAGTCGTGTCCCACATATTGTTCACATTACCTTCACTACTCCACGCCCCTAAGTTTTTCAACTTTTCTTCCATCTCGCGAGAAAGGGCCGGAGTAAGGCCTCCCCATCTAATCCTAGGTTGGGCATACATAACTTTCTTCTTCTTTTCTCTCTTGATCTCCACATCCATCACTAGGAGTCTATGTTGAGTGGAAACATTTTCACTCGGAATAACCTTGCAATTCTTACACAGACTTCTATCGCCTTTTTAGAGAAATAGATAATCTATCTGGGTCTGAGCTACCGCACTACAGAAGGTAATTAAGTGGTTTTCCCTCTTTGGAAAACACGAGTTAGCAATCACTAACTCAAAGGTTTTGGCAAAATCCAAGAGAGATGTCCCACTTCCATTCCTTTCCCCAAAACCAAAGCCACCATGAACATCTTTAAAGCCACGAGAAGTTGCCCTGATATGCCCATTAAAGTCACCGCCAATGAAGATTTTTCTGTCTCCAGAAAGCCTCGCACAACCCTATCCAAATCCTCCCAAAAGAGCCTTTTAACCTCTTCATTTAGGCCTACTTGGGGCATGTAAGCACTAACTAAGTTCACCACATGTCTACCAACAACGAGTTTGATAAACATCATCCTGTCATTAACCCTCCTAACCTCAACCACAAAATCCCTAAGACTCTCGTTGACAAAGATACCCACCCCATTCTTATTCCTAGAACCACCCGAGTACCCCAGCTTAAACCCATCCACGTCCCGAGCTTTGGCGCCTACCCATCTAGTCTCCTGGACGCATGTTATACTAATATGCCTCCTTTTAAAATATTTTACTAATTCTATGGACTTCCTGGTTAGTGACCCTATATTCCACGATGCTATCCTTAACTTAGATAGGCCCGTGACCCTCTTGCCACTCCTACCCCTTACCTTCGACCCCGATCGTCGACATGACTCTAGTCCACCCTTGTCTACTAACGCCACTAGGCTACATACTGATAGATGTACAAACAAATGTAAGTCCCAATAAAAACAGTACTATACAACAATATACAACAAATACACGATAATACAATAAATTTTACAATGAACAAATATACCTGGAGGATTATCTAATCCAATTAAGAAACAGATATCCAACAATGTACATCAATATACAACACTATACATCAATATACAGCAACTACATACGATATTATATAGCAAAAATAATGGGTGGCGCAATATTCACTAATCAGCAATTATCCACTATGCTACAACAATATGTAAGGATATGTTAGTATGGATGTTCAAGCAATATGCAATACCAAAAGATATCCCGCAATATGTATACAAAGTACACACTATTCAGCAAGCAGTAATAAACTCAAACAATAAGATCAGTAAATAGTCAAGACTATTTGTACAAATAATAATCAAGACTAAAAATGTTACAATAATCATATTATTTTATTTTTGAATGTGTCACAACCCAAGCCTAGGGCCTAGATATGACATGGAGAATAGGAACTCGAAGGGACCCAAATAAGCCTCTTAACATTCAATCACATATCCTTGGTCGTGGAAGCAAAGTAAACAACAACAAGAGATATATAAAATGGGAAGTGGGATAAGGGAAGTATTGAAAATAAACAATCATAAGAGTCAGGCTCGTAATGCAATAACCTCAGAATATTTAACATACACCTCTAACTTGGAATGGAGCCGAGCCCAAGCCACTTTCCAGGCTTACCCTCATAATATCAAATGTTCAAAACAAGGAAGTCTTAAAATAGTAGGAAAAACAGATAGTGTCCTCGAACTTGAGGACTCACCAAGCTTGTCTTTGAAGTATCTCACCAACCACGTGGAGGATGATCAAGAGGTGCTTCGGTCCCTACATGGTGATATCATATAGACATAAAGTATGTGTTAATAGTTTGAATGTACTAAGTATGTGGAATGCAATGCTACAAAACATAAGCCAACATAGTCAAAATGTATAGTAATAACAATAGATAAGCATAATCTCAATACTTCATGCATGATCAATGCTTTAATTAAAACATGTTTATAAATCGTTCAACTTGCATAGAACATGATATATATATGGGAAGAGACCTTAACCGACAAAGAATAAGACCAATTTAGTGACAACTTGGAATCCCGATGATTACCCCTCATAGGTAAAAAGGTGGTCTACTTTCCAAGGTAAACCATACTTCACCTTACGGGAGCCTATCCCATTTCGAAAAAGTAACGCCCCTTATGGGAACCTGTCCTATTTTGAGGTGGATTTCATGATAAAGTCCACTAAATGGATCCACTAATATAGCAAGGGTATAACATAATCCTATATTGGCACATAGTTTGAGCAAAGGAGTATGGACCCTTGAAGATAGTCCATGTCGACATCCAATCCATCGGAACTATGTCTAATCCCACGGAATACTTGAAATAATCATAACTTTAGTAACTTATAATACATGGTAACATGACATGAGTAGCTCTTAAATATACTTGACCTCTAATGGTGAGCCTAACTTGAAACATGAGAATAGATCATAATCATACATGAACCCTTGTTTTAACATGAATGACTCATAAGAGGTAAAATCTTAAAAATAGGGCTTGGCTTCGTACTTGCATAATCATAGATAATTTCATGAATTCATAATAGCCCATATTCAGCATAAATTCACTTGACTTATAAAACATGTAAATAACTTGAGAATCCTTGACTTGACATTTCATCGAACACTTGGTGGGCACATATGATTATGTGTTCAAATCATGCAAAATGCAAGAGTATAGATCATGAAATAGTAAAGTTAATGCATCTTAAAGTCATGTAAATTAACCCACCAGCATCATGGTAAAACCCCATCATGGGGTAACTTGTAAATCATATCAAAACTTCACAATAGTTTATAGATCTCATAGCTTGAAGCATGTATAGTCTCAATAGACAAAGATTAACTTATAGCATAAGCCTAAAATAGATATTCATGCATAGTCAACAATATTTGATAAAACCCTAACATAAATCATGCTCGTATTTCATAATAATAGATACCCATAAGTAATACAATATGAAATCATGCAATTTTCATATAATAGGAAGGTTGGACTCCACAGGTGAAAGGATCCAATGGATGAAACCCACATACTTAAATTTGGGCCTTCCTTTATGTAGACTTGAAGGAGACTTGAAGCTTGAATAGAGTTCTTGATATCCGAAAGCTTGAATGGTGTTCTTGAGATCTGAAATTAAGCTTGAGACATTTCAATTTGGATGGGAATTTTTGATAAAATGGTTGAGAGGTTTTAGAGAGGGTTTCTTTGGGTGATATGGAGTTGAAAAATGGCTAAGTATGGGATATTTCACATGTAAATGGGCATAGGGTCTATGATCCCAATGCCTTAGGCTAAAACAATAAAATTAAGGAGGTGCTAACACTAATCCGTGATAGGTTCACGTTTCAAAACCATCACGCACCCTTACTGTCTCTGAAAATTTGTGAAAATTATTTTTTGCTATGGGTCTTTTAAAATCCAGGTTATACCCATTTCCCACTCAAATTTGCCCTTGATCAAGAACACGAAGTCAGATTTTCAATATCACGCATAAATTTTGAAATATATGAAAATTATGATTTTGGGCATTTTCGAAGCATATTGTTGAGGCATTTTGGGGGCGTTTCAATATCTTCCCCTTGAGAACACTAGTCCCTTAATGTCAAAGAAACATATATAAGAGAAGTAATCATTAACATTTCAGCCTGACCTAAATGCATCAAATGCATTTAAATATCATTTTCAAAAATCTCAACATGAATATGAAAAATCATCTTAAACTTGTCAACATAAACATGAATGCATGCAAAATGACATAAGGGCCGAAACTTAAGACTTGAAATCATATAGGGGACTTAAATTAGTGCCTTCAGTTGAGTAAAGTGGAAGAGATATGGGTACCACTTTCTCATGTCCGCCTCGGCTTCCTTTGTGACACTTTCAACTTGTTGGTTCCTCCAAAGGACCTTGATGGAAACTACATCTTTGTTTCTCAAGCTCTTCACTTGTCTATCCAAAATCTCTACCGGGACCTCCTCATAAGTCAAACTATCTTCTGCAACACCCATAACATCCAAAGGCACTATAGCACTTGGTCACCCACATACTTTCTCAACATGGAAACATGAAAGACCGGATGAACCATATCTATCTCCATAGGCAACTCCAACTCATATGCAGCCGTACCCACTCTCCTCAAAACTTTATAAGGACCCACAAACCTTTTTGCTTAACTTCCCCTTCAAATAGACCCAATCACTAACCTTAAACTTAAGATCTCTTCTCCTCACATCAGAATAGGACTTTTGTCTACTTTGGGTTATTTTCAATCTCTCCCTAATCAACCTCACCTTCTCCAAGGATTCCATGACCAAATTCGGACCTAGCAAAGCCATTTCCCCCACTTCAAACCGCCCAATCGGCGATCTATTACACCTACCATAAAAGGCCTCAAAAGGAGCCATACCAATGCTTGAGTGGTAGCTATTGTTGTAAGCAAACTCAATGAGTGGAAGATGTTCATCCCAACTACCATAAAACTCCAAAATACAAGCTTTAAGGCTATCCTCAAGGGTTTGGATAGTCCTCTCGGCTTGACCATTTGTTTGAGGATGAAAAGTCGTGCTAAGCTTAACCTTGGTACCAAGACCTCTTTGGAAGGACCTCCAAAAGGGAGAAGTGAATTGAGAATCACGATCCAAAATGATAGACAAAGGCACCCCATGCAATCTAACCAACTCATGAATGTACCATTTGGCATAATCCTCGGCACCATAAGTAGTTTTGACTGGTAGGAAGTGAGCCGACTTTGTCATTCTCTCCGTAACAACCCAAATAGAGTCAAAATGTTTCCTAGTCTTAGGCAACCCAACCACATAATCCATGTTGATCTCTTCCCACTTCCAAGTAGGAATTTCTATATTTTGGGCTAGGCCACCCGACCTTTGATGTTCGGCTTTTAGTTGTTGGAAATTGTGACATCCGGATATGAAATTGACAATGTCTCTCTTCATACCACCCCACCAAAACACTTCCCTTAAGTCTCTATACATTTTTGCAGAACCAGGTGAATGGAATAGGATGAATTATGGGTCTACTTTAAGATTAATTTTTTCAACTCATCTATATTTGGCCCACACAATCTATATTGGTACCTAAGGGCACCATCTTCCCTTTGGGAGAATACCTCCACTTTACCATCTTTCACTAAGGCCTTCAACTCTAGCAAGGCAGGGTCAATATCTTGTTTTTCCTTTACCTCCTCAATCAAAGAAGACTTAGAACCATTAATAACCACTATACCACCATTATCAACTTCATCCAACCTAGCCAATAGGGGAACCTCTCGAGCCACCCCCTTGCCACCATCATCAATATGAGCTAGACTACCCATAGATACCCTACTTGAGCATCGGCCATAACATAGCTTTGCCGGGGTGATAATGCACACTCATATCATAATTTTTAAGGATCTCTAACCATCTTCTTTATGTTAAGTTAAGATCTTTTTAGGTGTACACATACTGGAGACTCTTGTGTTTGGTAAAAAAATCAATATGAACCTCATACAAGTAATGACGCCAAATTTTCAAAACAAATACCACGGCCGCCAATTCAAGATTATAGGTGGGATAGTTCTTCTCATGCACCTTAAGTTGTCTAGGGGCATATGCTATCACCTTACCACTTTGTATCAAAACACACCCCAAACCAATTCTTGAGGCATCACAATATACAACAAATCTTTCCAACCCTTCTGGTAGAGCCAACATAGGAGCGAAGACAAGCTTAAATTTCAAATTTGGAAACTCTTTTCGCATTCATCGGTCCACATAAATTTTGCCTTCTTTTGAGCCAATTTTGTTCATAGAAGAAGCAATAGAAGAGAACCATTTACAAACCTCCGGTAATAACCCGCCAAACCCAAGAAACTTCTAATTCTCAAGTGATCCACTTGCTCCTCCTTACTATGGGAGTAAATCAAGATATCATCAATAAAAACCACCACAAACAAGTCAAGGTAGGGTCACAAGCTCTTATTCATTCTGAAAATAAATCAATATACCATCCACAAACTACCATACACATATCAGGGTAGGGTTTAAAGACCCTATTCATGAGATCTATAAATATAGTTGGTGTATTAGTCAACCCAAAAGACATAACCACAAACTCCAAGTCCCTATACCTAGTCCAGAAAACCTTTTTGGGAATGTCACACTCCCTCACTTTCACTTGGTGATACCCGGAACATAGCTCAATCTTATAAAAGTGACTAGCCCCTTGAAGTTGATTAAAAAGGTCATCAATCCTTAGTAGAGGGTACTTGTTCTTTATGGTGACTCTATTAAGTTGTCGGTAATCAATGCACATTCTAAGAGAAATATCCTTCTTCTTCACAAATAATACCAGCGCACCCTAAGGTGACTTACTAGGCCTTATAAAATCCTTTTCCAACAAATTCCTCAATTGCTCCTTCAACTCTTTCAACTCTGCTGGGGCCATATGATAAGGGGGTATAGAAATGGGTTGAGTACCGAAAAGGAGGTGTATACCAAAATGTATTTCCCTTTCCGGAGGAACACCGGGAAGCTCATCAGGAAAAACATCAAGAAACTCATTAACCACTAAAATCGACTCAATAGGAAGTACTTTGGACTCAACATCCATAACCCTCACAAGATGATAGAGACAACCTTTAGAAATCAACTTTTGGGCTTTAAGGCAAAAAATGAATCTACCCTTGACCACCACATCACAACTTTTCCAATCAAGGATGGGTTCATTAGGGAATTGGAATTTGACCCTATGTAAGAAATGAATCTATCGTTGACCACCACATCACAACTTTCCCACTTAAAACGGGTTCACTAAGAAATTGGAATTTAACCCTACAGGTTCTACAATCAGTAGAAGCATAATATGTATGCAACCAATCCATCCCAAGAATGACATCAAAATCCACCATATCTAATTCAACAAAATCACAGGGCAAAATTTTATGCAAAATGAACACGAGATAATTTCTATAGACTCTTCTAGAAATAATGGACTCACCAACGGGGTAGACACTTCATAAGGTTCAAACAGTAATTCAGGACTAACATGAAGCTTTTTAGTAACAAAAGGAGTAATAAAAGAAAGGGTAGCACCCGGGTCTATCAATGTATACACACCACAATCAAAAACCTTTAATATACCGGTAACAAGATCGGGCACCTCATTAACTCCTTGTCTTTGTTGAAGAGCATAGAATCTATTTTGCCTTGGTACATCCCCCTTGTTGGCCTCCTCTTCCCCTTTGACCCGCATTTGGACCTTGGCCTTGTGGACGACCATCTCTACCTTTGTTTTGAGCATGAGGACAATTAATAACTTTGTGGCCTATCTTACCATAGCCAAAGCAAGCATTAGAATTCCTCAAACATGGACCACTATAATTCTTTTCACACCTTGGACATCCAGGTTTTACCATCGGTCTATTACCACCATGGAATCTTTGATTAGGCACCCTATCATTGGCAAACCTCTTGTTGGAAGCATTGGATGACTCTGGGCTTTGTAACTTATGGCCTTGAGAAAACCGACCACCCGTAGAACCTTGGAACCCACCTTTAAATCGAGCCCTCTTGGACTTACCAATCCTTCTCTTTCTAAGTTTTCCCCCCTCTCTAGTTGCTCAGCATATGTCATGAGCCAAGACAAATCCATGTCCTCTACTAGCATGGCAGTATGACACTCCTAATTAACCAAGTCGAATACACCCGACACAAATTTGTTCATCCTTGACCTAGGCTCGTCAACCAATTATGGAGCATACTTGGAGAGTTGGTTGAACTTGAGGGCTTACTCACTCACACTCATGGACCCTTATTTTAGATTCATAGCATGAGCCAACATTACAATAGCATCTAGGAATTCTTCTAGGCCTACCCATCCTTCTTGAGGAGCTTGAGAAGTGAGAGGAGCCTGTTGCTCCTCGGGTGTTTGGGCTCTTCTTCCTCTCGAAATCAGCATGATCTAGAATAGATAAAGAACATTCATTAGGGAAAAGTCTTACCTTAACTTCTATAGAACGTTATAGATTATGAAGAAGGGAAATATTTCCTAAAATATCTCATAGCCTCTTACTCATAGTTGTGGCGCTTTTCACAACCATGAATAAGACTCTAATCGATGGCGTGTGTTGGATTCCAAGGACCATTAACAACCTAGTGCTCTGATACTAAGTTTGTCATGACCTAAGTCTGGGACTTAGATGTGACATGATGAATTGGAACCTGAAGGGACCCAAACAACCTTCTTCGCATATCAATTACATATCTTTGGTTGCAGAATCAAAGTAAACATCAATTAGAGATATATAAAATGGGAAGTGGGACTAAGGGAAGTCTTGAATATAAATCAAGCATAAGAGTCAAGCTCTTAACATAATAATATCATATTATCCAACATATACCTCTTACTTGGAATGGAGCTTGGGGCCAAGACACTTTCCGGGCTCACCCTCATAATGTCAAATGTTCAACACACGGAAATCTTAAAATAGCAAGAAAAGTAGATAGTGTCCTTGAATTTGAGGACTCACTAAGCTTGTCTTTGAAGTATCTCACTAGCCACGTGGGGGATGATCAAGAGGAGCTTCGGTCCTTACATGGTGATATCATGTAGGCATAAAGTATGTATTAGTACATTTGGATGTACTAAGTATGTAGGATGCAATCCAACAAGATATAACCCAACATAGTCAAAAAAATGCATAGTAATAGGCAATAGATAAGTATAATCTCAATATGACATACATGATCAATGCTTGAAGTAAAACATATTTATAAATCATTCAACTTGTATAGAACATGATACATATGTGGGAAGAGACCTCAACTGACAAAGAATAAGACCAAGCAAGCTACAACTTGGAATCTCAATGATTACCCCTCATTGGGAAAGCACATATGTGGGAAGAGACCTTAACCGACAAAGAATAAGACCAAGTGAGCTACAACTTGGAATCCCAATGATTAACCCTCATCGGTAAAGAGGTGGTCTAGTTGCCAAGGTAAACCACACTCCACCTTACAGAAGCCTGTCCCATTTCGGAGAAGTAACCCCCCTTACCGGAACCTGTCCCATTTTGGGGTAGATTTCATAGAATCCCCATGATTACCCCTTATAGGTAAAGAGGTAGTCTATTTGCCAAGGTAAACCATACTTCACCTTACGGGAGCCTGTCCCATTTCGGAGAAGTAACCCC
>DF357665.1:119629-130632 GCA_000787875.1 Solanum virginianum | reverse complement strand
CTTTCTACTTCTATGAGGTAGTGATAAGGTCTGCATACATTCTACCCTCCCCAGACCCCACTTGTGGATTTCACTGGGTATGTTGTTGTTGTTATTGTATTATTTAAAATATCCATCTTCCATTAAAACTTTAACCCCAACCCATCTTCAAATCAATTTTTGTCAAACTTTGAGTGGTCTAGAATCTTACTAAATTAAAAAAAAAATAGCTTTGTTTATAATTGTAATTGAATTTTCTCTTGAAAATGATAACTTATGTTGATTGTGTTACATTACTAGCATGAGCACAATAATTTCTATACAAGTGTTGTAGGTTTAGAAAATTTACATAATTGGATCCTATTGAATTCGAGAAACTGATTCAAGGAGGAGGCAATGATTATAACAAGGACGAATCAGTATTATCATTCAGAGATCAATTTTTTGAGATATTTGCAAGTGAAATGACAGTCCTTTTCGATATGAAAAGGCTAGACTTAAACCTAATATCTGAGAAGCAAACCTCTTGGATCTGTAAATGAGGTTTTCCATGGACTGATCATGTGACACTATCTGTCCACATAGTATGCATGATGTCATTTTCATCAGAGAGGGGTATTTTATTTATTTTTTTGCAAAATTTTAATTGAGGGGTATTTTGGAAGCAAAATCTAACAAGGGGGTATTTTTGGTTCTTTTTCATTTCCTTATAGAGGGGGATATTTTGAGCAAAACATAATTGGGGGACTTTTTGAGCCAAAAATTTAACAGAAAGGTATTTTTTAACCGAAACCCAATGGAGGGGTGTTTTTCCCTATCTCAAATAGTTCGAGGGTATTTTTGACCCTTTTCCTTTCACATAATAACACAGCATAAATGTGACAAACCTTATGACAATTAGGCTCGTAATATGAAAACACTAAATAAACATGACAAATTGACTGACGATATGAAAACTTTAAATAAAAAGAACAATTTAGTCTTCATTTATTTGTAGATTTTATTCAATATTATTACTTTGCAATTGCAGTATAATAAATAAGAAGACATCTTTTGTTGAGAATCATGTAATCACGTAATGGATTCACATAATGTGAAAATACTAAAGAAACGTAACAAATAAATTCATAATGTGAAAACAACAAATAAACATAACAATACATGTGACAATACACGTAACAAACAAACATTATATTTCTTTATTATTTTCTTTTCATTGAAAAACTAAGCCAGACAAGGTAAGTAAAAATTGAAATGAAGTTGATTGGCTCTGAGAAAGCCCGCACTGTTAGCTTCTCAAAAAGAAAAAAAAATACTCTATTCCAGTAACCAGAAAAGCTTGCAAATTAGGCTAGGATAGATGTTGGTATTATGCTTTTTTCACTGAGTGGAAAATTATTTTCTTATGGCTCCACAAGTCTAGAAACAATAATTGAGAATTATCTTGATGTAAAACTAAAGGATCGCCGAAGTGATTATACTAAGGGCAATCAGATCGCTTTGTGGAATTGGAAGATCTCTATAAAGAATTATATGCATGGAAGGAGAAAGAATAAAATAGAATATTAATGTATAAGATTATGCACCCAGGCTCACAAATACCTCCAAATAAACACATGGAGGAGCAAAAGCTGGCAAATCAAATTACCAGTGGAGAAAGTTTTAGAAGAGAAAAGAAGTGCTATCCAAGTCGAACATCTCAAGTTTGATTTGAATGTTGTTCCTGAGCCAAAAGAGGAGGAAAGTTGTTGAACTCATAATATCATAGTTCGAGTTATTAGAGTTCCCGAAAGCTATGATTGGAGAAGATTTCACCAGTGATCGAGTCTTCTAATATTGTCAATTTTTTTCTTTTCTATTAAGTCACATGTTGTTAGTCTTTGATAATTCATTTATGAGATCTTAGACCACAAATTAGAAGGTTATAGAGTTTTTATATTATTAAGTGAGTTTTTTCATAAGTTTAATCTTTAGTCATTAATGATGCTTTGTGTTTTCTATGTTTGTAACTCAATTGAAATCTTTTATTGAACTAGTGAATAATGCTTTGTGTTTTCTAGATTAATAAATCAATTGAAATTTTTTATTGAACTAGTGAACAATGTGAAGCTAATGGATAAAAAAAAGCCCGTACAATCATCTATTTTCTTTTTATATTTCCATCTTCGGCAAGGTTAGTGCACATATATTTTATATTAAGGGTAGCTCTGTGAGATGGTGGAATCTCTGTTGTATGAGTTTATTTGATAGAATATCACTAAAAACTTGCTAAATGGCATAGAAATTACTAAAATAAAAACTCTATTTTTCTAATTTAAAAAAGACACTCCTAATAAACATAAAATAAATCCCTAAAAATTTAAATATTTAGTTATTCGATTTTGTTATCAACTCCCATGATTCTTGAGTGAGTTTCCGCACTTATAAATTTTTTTAGTATACAATCAAGTGTTGAGACATAGTCAACACTCCTCTTGGATCAGGAGTTGCTAGCTCCTAGCTTTTCTCTAAGAAACTCAAATCTGTTAACATGAAATGACGTAATAAAAATATCAGTAACTTAATTTTCTGCTTTACTATAAACAAATATCTTGTCCATATTTTGTACTCCCCTTAAAAAATATAATTTGATATTAAAATGATTAATTCTTCCATGAAAGGTTGCAATTTGGGATGTGTCTATAACTATCGGTTATCTATAAGTATCTCAGTACCCTCTTCTTGCTTCAGTTGGAAACCTGTCATAATTATTCTCAGCCATAATTCTTGATTTACAACAGTTGTTGGCGCTTTAAACCCAGCTTCAGAATTTGATTGAGCCACTATTTCTTGCTTCTTTGACCACCAGGAGAAGCATCTTGAACCAATATTGAAACACTATCCTGAGGTACTTCTCATTTAGGGGGCAAAATTAAATCCAACCATTCCAACCCGTTAAAGTTTGGGTGGGTTAATAACCTGGCCATTTATTAGCTCAATCCAACCAATTTAAAGGTGGGTTGATATGCAAACTGAATTGACTCAAGAAGTTAGATTTAGGAGTTACATGGAGGAGTAAAGGTAGACCAAAGAAGCATTAGGGAAAGGTGATCAGACAAGATATGGTGAAACTTAATCTCACCGAGGACATAACCTTAGATAGAAAAGAGTTGAGGTCACCAATTAGAGTAGCAGGCTAATAGGTTTAGTAGGGTTAGGTTGATGTCTAGCCGTGGGGTATACTAGGGTAGTAGGATGCTAATTGTCTCGTATTTACATTCTATCATGTGCTTTTTGTTATTAGTCGCTCTTTTTGTTCCATTTCTCTTTCTTTCCTTTTTTCCATATCTAATTTATTTTGCTTATGGGTTTTTGTGACGAGGGTTACCAGGAAACATCCTCTCTACCTCTATTAGTGGTAAGGTATGCATGCATTCTATCCTCTCCAGAGCCCACTTGTGAATTTCCACTGGGTATGTTGTTGTAAGTACTAAAATATTGCAAAAGAACAAATAAAATAAGTAAAACTTAGTAAAAGTTGGGTTAGGTTGGGTCTTGACCTGCTCTATAACCCATTACTCAACTCGTTTTGACAAAACCCATTGACCTAAGAAAATTTGGGTAGGGTTTGGTCTTGACCTGTTTATTATCTTAACCCATTATAACCCAGTCAAATTTGACCCAACCTACCCAATTATCACCTCTATTCTCATTTCATCCACCCTCTACCCCAATCACTGCTAGAATGACCATAGAGTTCGAAATATTGACTTTTATTGAATTTGATGGCATAGGTAAGAGTTCCTTTAAGATACCTAACCACTCACCTAGCCATCATCATTGTGCAACTCACTAGCATAAATGCATAATTGAAAGACCTGGACAAAACACTAACAAGAAGCAAGAAATCTTGTTGGTCTGAGATACATTGGGCATCTAATTAAGCTTCGATTTACTCCTTCAACAACCATTTCAGTTCCATCATCTCTTTTTAGCTTTTCCTTTTGATTCATTCAAGTATTTACATTCTTGCATTCTTCCATTCAAAATTTTTTTAGGATCTCCTTTGTGTATTTCTTTTGGAAAACAAAGACTCGTTATGAGTTTTCTTAATCTTCAATCCCTTAAAATAAGTAATCTTGCCAAGATCAGTCATCTCAAATACTTTTATCATCTCCTCCTTAAATTATTCGGTGACACAATATTATTTTCGGTCACTAGTAAATCATCGACAGATAGAGAAATGATAATGATTTTAGAGACAGGTTTCTGGCCATGAAAAGTTTATTTACTTATGTTTTTTCTAAATCCTAAGTCTAGCAAATGGTTATCCATTTAGTTGTACCAATTAAGCTCAAGGAGCTCACTTTAGTTCATATAGAACTTTCTTTAATATATAAACCACATTTTCATGTCCTGGTATTCTTAACCCTTCTGATTGCTCAACTTAAATTTCTTCATTTAGTGAACCACTCAAGAAGGAAGACTTCATGTCCCTTTGAAAAATCAACATTTTGTAATGCCGCTACAGTGAAATGCATTCAAACTCTATCTAATTTTGTTATTTACCAAAAAATCTGCTCCTTAAACTTGTACGTAGTATTTCATCACCAAGCTAGCTTTGTTGTTGTTTATCGAACCATTTGATTGAACTTTGTTCAGAAAATTCATTTAACTTCAAGCATTCGAACTGTATCCAATCTGGCTACTAGGGCAAAAGTATCAGAAAAGTCTACTCCCCAAACTTGTGCATAACCTTTCATCACCAGCTAGCTTTGTGGGCGTTTACTAAACCATCTGATTGAACATTGTTTGGAAAGTCCATTCAACTTCAATCCTTTTTACTTCATTGGATCTTTCCACTAACTTCCAAGTTTGGTTCTTTTCTATAAATTTCACCACCACTACTACCAATAAAGCGTAGATTCCATTATGAAGGTCTAGGGTTGGTAGAATGCAAACAACCTTATCAAAACCTTGAGAAGGTAGCAAGACTATTTTTGAGAGAATATTAGTTTGAGTAATGCATATGAGAGTACTATGGAATATACTGTTGATCAATATGGGTTCAGATAGAAGTTTTAAGTTGTGAACTCTTACAACTACATCTCCGCTTACTCTATCTAACTTCTTTGGGGAACTAGTTATCGAAAAATCAGACCTTCTTTTTTGGACAACACTTATGGTTACCCCAGAAGATTGCATAACTTTGAGTGACCTTGAAAAAACCTTAGGTATCCACCTCTGTGAGGCGGAGGAACAAGTGATGAGAAACTAATCTAAAATCATATGAAACAAGAATACAATTGATAGACGTGAACAACACCTTTCAAGAGATGGTTGCGCAGAGAGAGGAGTATTGGATGGGGATCATAGATAACCATAATATGAGGATAAGGCTATCAACTTATCTATTGATGTTTAAGATTAGATATCCAAAAGGTCAATGCTTCTGTTCACATAGTATGCATGGTGTCATTTTCGTCAGAGATGGGTATTTTTGAACCAAATCTAACAAAGAGGTATTTTTGCTCCATTCATGATAGTTTGGGGATACTTTTGGCTCTTTATCATTTTCGTTAGAGAGGGGGATATTTTGAGCCAAAAATATAATTGAAGGGCATTTTTGAGCCAAAAATTTAATGGAGTATTTTTAAGGCAAAACCAAATGGAGGGGTATTTTTGCTCCATTTCAAATTGTTTGAGGGTATTTTTGACCCTTTTCCCTTCAGATGATATGAATACACTAAATAAATATGTCAAATAGGCTCGTAATATGATAACACTAAATAAACATGACAAATAGACTGATTATATGAAAAGATTAAATAAAAATAACAACTTATTTTCATTTATTTGTAGATTTTATTCAATATTATTACTTTGCAATTGTAGTGGAATAAATCAGAAAGGCATCTTTTGTTGAGAATCATGCTAATCATGTAATGGATTCACATAATGTGAAAACACTAAATAAACAAAACAAATAAAGTCTTAATGTGAAGACAACAAATAAGCATAACAATACATGTGACAACAATTGACTCGCAATCAGAATATATTAAATAAGCGTGACAATACATATGACAAATCTACAATAAATTAGACAAGTTTTTCTCACAAAATTGCTCAGTCAAAACATTATATTTTCTTCTATAGTTATTTACTTTTCAATGGAAAATGAAGCCAGAAAAGGTAAGCAAAAGATTGAAATGAAGCTGATTGGCTCTGAGAAATCCCGCCCTGTTAGCATCTCAAAAAGAAACAATGCTCTATTCTAGCAAGCAAAAAAGCTTGCAAATCAGGCTAGGGCAGATATTGGTATTATGCTTTTTTTCACATAGTGAAAAACCATGTTCGTATGATTCCACAAGCTAGAAACAATAATTGGTAAATATTTTGATGTAAAACTAGAAGATCCTAATGTGATTATGCTGAGGAAAAATCAGATGGTTGGGCAGAATTGAAAGATCTCTGTAAAGAATTAAAAGCATGGAAGGAGAAAGAGAAAAATCAAATATTAATGTATAAAGTTGTGCACCCAGGCTCATAAATACCTTCAGACAAACACATCGAAGAGCAGAAGAGGAGGAAAGTTCTTGAACTCATTATATCATAGTGTGAGTAATTAGAGTTCTTGAATGCTATGGTGGAAGAAGACTTTTACCAATGATCGAGTCTTCAAATATAGTCAAAAATAATTTTCTTTTCAATAAGTCACATGTTAGTCTTTGATCATTCATTTATGAGGTCTTAGACCATAATTAGAAGGTTGTAGAGTTTTTATGTTATTAAGTTCATTGTTTTCGTAAGTTTCATCTTTAGTCTTTAATTATGGTTTCTATTTTCTAGGTTGGTAAATCAATCGAAATCTTTTATTGAACTAGTGAATAATGCTTTATATTTTCTAGATTGGTAAATCAATTGAAATCTTTTATTGAACTAATGAACAATATGAAATTGATAGATTAAAAAAAAACTCGTACAATCATTGATTTTCTTTATATATTTCCATCACTAGCAAGGTTAGTGCACATATATTTTATATTAATACTAGCTCTATGAGATGGTAGAATCTCTGCAATATGAGTTTACTTGATAGAATACGGCTAAAAACTTGCTAAGAGACATAAAAATTACAGAAGTAAAAACTTTATCCTTCTAATTTAAAAAATACACTCCTAATAAACATAAAACAAATCCCTAAAAAATCAAATTTTTATTCATTCAATTTTGTCATCAACTCCCATGATTGTAGCAACTATTCTTGAGTGAGTTTCCACACTTCTAGAAATTTTAAGTATATAATCAGATACTGAGACGTAGTCAACATTCCTCTTGGATAAGGAGCTGCAAGCTCCTAGCTTTTCCCTAAGAAACTTAAATCTATTAACATGAAATGACATAGTAAATATATTAGTAACTTAATTTTTATTTTTACTATAAACCCATGTCCTGTCCATTTCTGTACTCCCCCTAAAAATATAATTATACATTAAAATGTTTAATTCTTCCACGAAAGACTAGATTCTATGATGTGGCTATAGCTGCCTGGTTATCTACAAGTATCCCAGTGTCCTCTTCCTGCTTTAGCTGCAAACCAGTAATAAGTTTTCTCAACCATGATGCTTGATTTACAGTAGTTGTTACTGCTTTAAACCCAGCTTCAACATTTGATTGAGCCACTCTTTTCTTGCTTCTTTGACTACCATGAGAATCATCAACAATGAAACACTATGCTGAGGTACTTCTCATTTCATCAACAGCTCCACCTTAATCATTGTCAAAATAACCATAGTGTTCGAAGTATTGACTTTTATTAAATCTGATGGCATAGGTAAGAGTTCCTTTAAGATGCCTAACAACTCACTTTGTAGCCATCATTGTGTAACTAGCACAAATGCACAATTGAAAAACCTCAATAAAACACTCACTAGAAGTAAGAAATCCTCTTGTTGTGAGATACATCAAGCATCCAATTAAGCTTCGATTTACTCCTTTATCAACTATTTCAGCTCCATAATCTTTTTTAGCTTTTCCTTTTGATTCATTCAAGTACTCACGTTCTTGCATTCTTCCATTCTTAATCTTAGGATCTCCTTTGTATATTTTATTTTTTGCAAACAAAGACTCTGCTGTGAGTTTGCTTGACCTCCGCTCCTTTAAAATAAGTAATCTTTTCAAGATTAGTCATCTCAAATACATTCATCATCTCATCCTTAAATTCTTCAATTACACATTGTTTCCTGTCATAAGTAAATCATCGACATACGGAGAAATGATAATGATGTTAGAGCCAGCTTTCTTGACATGAAAAGTCTATTTACTCAAGCTTTTTTCAATCATAATTCTAGCAAATGGTTATCCATTTAGTTATACCAAGCTCAAGGAGCTCGCTTTAGTTCATATAGGACTTTCTTTAATATATAAACCTTATTTTCATGTTCTAGTATGTTGAACCCTTCTGGATACTCACCTTAAATTTCTTCTTTTAGTGAACCACTTAAGAAGGCAAATTTCATGTCCCTTTAAAAAAACTCCAATTTTTTGTGCCGTTATATCAAAAAGCATTCAAATTATATCCAATTTTGTTACTAAGGCAAAAGTACCCAAAAAAAACACCTTAAACTTGTGCATACTATTTTACCACCAAGCTAGCTTTGTGGTTATTTATCAAACCATCTGATTGAATTTTGTTCATAAAATTCATCAACTCCAAGTATTCGAACTATATATTGAAAAAATTCATTAACTCCAAGAATTCAAACTGTATACAATCTGGCTACTAGGGAAAAAGTATCAAAAAAGTCTACTCGCTATACTTGTGCATAGCCTTATATCATCAAGCTTGCTTTTTGGTTATTTACAAAACCATCTGATTGAACTTTGTTCGAAAAATTCATTTAACTCTAAGCACGCTTTGGTCGTGGGGTCTTTCCACTAGCTTCCAAGTTTGGTACTTTTCTATCATGGTCAATTCCTCCTTCATTGCATCTGTCTATTTTTTTATCATTTTTTTGCTATCAGAGAGTGTGTCATGACCCAAACCTAGGACTTAGACATGACACGGCAAATGAGAAAACAAGGGGACCCCAAACAAGCTTCTTAGATATCATTCACACATCCTTTGTCACGGAAGCAAAATAAACAACACAAGAGTTATAAATAAGAGAAGCAGTACTAAGCAAAGTCTTGATATTTATAAAAGCATAAAAGAGTCAAGCTCATAGCATAAGTACATCAAATATCCAACGACACCTCTAACATGGAATGGAGTAGGGGCCAAGATACTTTTCGGGATCACCCTCATAGTAACAAGTGTTCAACATAAAGAAATATCAAATAGCAAGAGTAGCATAGACAGTGTCCTTGGACTTGAAAACTTACCAAAGCTTATCTTTCGAAGTAGCGAGCTAGCCACGTGGAGGATGATCAAAAGGTGCTCCAGTCCCTACATGGTAATATCATGAAGGCATAGATTATGCCTTAGTACGTTTAAATGTATTAAGTATGTAATATGCAATGCAACAAGACATAAGCAATATAGTCAAAATGCATAATTATAAGCAATGGATAAGTATAATTCCAATTATGGCATGCATAATCAATGCTTGAAGTAAAAACAAGCCTGTAAATCATACAACTTGCATAGTACGTATTACATGTATGGGAAGAGACCTTAACCGACATAGACCAAATGAACTACTACTTAGAATCCAAGGAATGACACCCCCTTGTAAGGTGATTGAGACATGTCAACCATTCAACAAAGTGATTGAGGTATCTCCCCCCTCAAAAAGGTGATTGAGGCATGTCATCCCCTCAACAAGGTGATTGAGATGTGCTACCGCTCAATAAGGTAACTGAGGCATGTCACCCCCTTAACAAGGTGATTGAGGTATGTCACCCCTCCACAGGGTGATTGAGGTATGTTACCCTCTCAACAATGTGATTGAGGCATGTCACCTCTCAACAAGGTGTGGTCTACTTGCAATATCCTATATACTTTTCATGAATTCAATACATACATACAAGCCCTTAATCATCATAAAGTCACTTGACTTGTAAATCATGTAATAGATCATCAATAACTTGAGAATCCTTGTCAAGATACTTTATCAAATACTTGGTGGGTTCATAATGCTTATTCAAAATCATGCAATTCAAGAGTGAAATAATATGAGAAAATACAATGCAAATCAACCCACCAATATATAGTAAAATCCTCATGTAGGATACCTTGACATCCATCATCAAATCTCATAATAGATCATAATTTCATAGCTAAAAACATGCATAGTCTCAATAGACAAAATCAATTCATGGTATAAGCTTGAAATAGATAGACATGCATAATCAATCCACATTTCATAAAACCCCAATATAATTTATAATCATAATCCATAATAAGAGATACCTATAGATGATACAATTTAAAAACATGCAATTTTCATAGAAAGAAAGATTGGGCTCCATGGGTGAAACGACCAAATGGATGAAACCCACATACTCCCTTAGCAGAAAACCTCCACTTTACCATCTCTCACCAAGGCTTTCAACTCTAGAATAGTGGGGTCAAGATATTGTTTTGCCTTTACCTCCTCAATCAAGGAAGATTTAGAACCATCAACAACCACTACACCACCATTGTCAACTTCATCCTGTTAGCTTGGAATCCTTGAAATTTTAATGAGATATTTGGTTAAGTCTTCGAGAGGTTTTTGTGAGGGTTTTAAGTGATATATAATTGAAAAATGACTAAGTATGGGTGTTTTCACGCATAAGTGGGCACGGGGCTATGACCCCAATGCCCTTGGCCAACATGGTAAAATTAAGGAAAAATTAACATTGGTCCGTGCTTGATCTACAACGCGGACCTATTGCAAAGGCAAAATTAACACTGATCCGCGCCCCAGGCATGTTGCAGCCTGGGGGCGGACAGACATTATTTGACCAAAATTAATGAAAATTAATTTTTCACTACGGGTCCTCTAAAATTTGGGTTATACCTATTCCCCACTCAATTTTTCCCCCTGATCGAGATT
>DF357665.1:100237-119573 GCA_000787875.1 Solanum virginianum | reverse complement strand
TCGAGAATATGAAGTCGGATTTGTGATATCACGCACGAAGTTTTGAGGTATATGAAAGTTACTATTATGGGCATTTTTGAAGCACATTTTGGGGTATTTTAATATCTCCCCCTTGGGAATATTCATCCCTGAATGTAAAAGACACATGCATAAGGAATTAATCATAAAGATTCCAGCCCGACATGAATACAACAATTGCACTTAAACATCATTTTCAAAAATCTCAACATGAATGTCAAAATCACCATAAACTTGTCACTACAAAACATGGATGCATGCAAAATAATATGAGGGCTGAAACTTAAGACTTAAAATCATATAGGGGACTTAAAGTAGTACCTTTGGCTTAAGTAAAGTGGAAGAGATATCAATATCGCTTTCTCATATCCGCCTTGGCTTTCCATGTGGCACTTTCAACTTGGTTCCTCCAAAAGACCATCACGGAAGCTACATCTTTATTTTTCAACCACCTCACATGTCTATCAAAAATCTCCATCGGGACCTCCTCATAGGTCAAATTATGTTTTACGACACCCACAACATCCAAGGGCACTATAGCACTTAGGTCACCCATACACTTTCTCAACATGGATACATGGAAGACCGGACAAACCATATTTATCTCCATAGGCAACTCAAACTCATATGCAACCATACCCACTGTCCTCAAAACTTTCTAAGGATGCAAAAACCTTGGGCTTAATTCCCCCTTCTTTCCAAACCGGACTACACCCTTCATGGGTGAGACTTTCAAGTAAACCCAATTACCAACCTTAAACTCAAGATCTCTCCTCCTTACATTGGAGTAGGACTTTTGTCTACTTTGGGTTGTTTTCAGTCTCTCCCTTATCAACCTCACCTTCTCTAAGGCTTCCATGACCAAGTATGGACCTAGAAAAGCGATTTCCCCCACTTCAAACCTACTAATTAGGGATCTACAATGCCTACTATAAAGATCTTCAAAGGGAGACATACTAATGCTTGAGTGGTAACTATTATTGTAAGAAAAGTCAATGAGTGGAAGAAGTTCATCCCAACTACCCTTAAACTTCAAAACGCAAGCCCTAAGCATATCTTGAAGAGTTTAGATAGTCCACTCGGCTTGACCATCCGTTTGAGGATGAAAAACCATGCTAAGCTTAACCTTAGTACCAAGACCTCTTTGGAAGGACCTCCAAAAGTCTGAAGTGAATTAGAACTATGATCTGAAATGATAGACAAGGGCACCCCATGCAATCTAATTAACTCATGTATATATAACTTGGCATAATGTTTGGCACCATAAGTGGTTTTGACTGGTAAGAAGTGAGCCAACTTTGTCATTCTATTCACAACAACCCAAATAGAGTCAAAATGTTTCCTAGTCTTAGGCAACCCAAACACAAAATCCATGTTGATCTTCTCCCACTTTCAAGTAGGAATCTCTATATCTTGGGCTAGGCCACCGAACCTTTGGTGTTCGGCTATCACTTATTGGCAATTGTGACATTCGGATATGAACTTGGCAATGTCCCTCTTCATACCACCTCACCAATACGCTTCCTTCAAGTCTCTATACATCTTCGTAGAACTTGGGTGAATGGAATAGGATGAATTATGGGCCTCTTTCAAGATCAATTCTCTTAATTCATCCACATTTGGCACACACAATCTACCTTGGTACCTAAGGGCACTATCTCACCCTTGGGAGAAAACCTTCACTTTACCATCTCTCACCAAGGCCTTCAACTCTAGAAAGGTGGGGTCAAGATACCATCTCCCCCTTAGCAGAAAACCTCCACTTTACCATCTCTCACCAAGGCTTTCAACTCTAGAATAGTGGGGTCAAGATATTGTTTTGCCTTTACCTCCTCAATCAAGGAAGATTTAGAACCATCAACAACCACTACACCACCATTGTCAACTTCATCCAACCTAAACCCTAATATAGCCAACCAATGAACCTCCCTAGCAACCTCTTTGCCACCATCATCAACATGCACTAGACTACCCATAGGCACCCTACTTAGAGCATTGGCCACAATATTAGCCTTGCCGAGGTGATAGTGCACACTCATATCATAATTTTTAAGGAGCTTTAACCATCGTATTTGTCTCAAGTTTAGATCTTTTTGGATGAACACATATCGGAGACTCTTGAGGTTGGTAAACACATTGACATGAACCCCATACAAGTAGTGACACCAAATTTTCAAAGCAAATACCACGGTCGCCAATTAAAGATCATGGGTGGGATAATTTTTCTCATACACCCTAAGTTGTCTAGAGGCATATGCTATCACCTTATCATTTTGCTTCAAAACAAACATCCAAACCAATTCTTAAGGCATCACAATTTAAAACAAATCCTTCCAACCCTTTTAGTAGAGCCAAGATAGGAGCAGAGACAAGCTTATCTTTCAAAGTTTTGAAACACTTCTCACATTCATTTTCCATATGAATTTTGCCTTCTTTTGTGTCAACGTAGTCATAGGAGAAGCAATAGAAGAAAAGCCATTCACAAACCTCCGGTAATAACTCGCCAAACCCAAGAAGCGTCTAATGTCCAATGGAGTCAAAGGTCTAGGCCAATTTCTAATCACCTCCATCTTCTTAGGATCCACCTTAATGACATAACCCAACACTACGTACCCTAGAAAAGAAACCTCTTTCAACAAAAAGTCATATTTTCATAATTAGCATACAACCTCTCCTCCCTCAAGATTTGCAATGCCACTTTCAAGTACGTCACATGCTCCTCCTCATTATGGGAATAAATCAAGATATCATCAATGAAATCCACCACAAATAAGTTAAGCTAGGGTTTAAAGATCCAATTCGTGAGATCCATGAATATAGCCAGTGCACTAGTCAACCCAAACGACATAACCACAAACTTAAAGTGCCCATACCTAATCTAGAAAGCTGTCTTGGGAATGTCACACTCCCTCACTTTCACTTGGTGATATCTGTCACAAATAACACTGGTGCACCCCAAGGTGATTTACTAGGCCTTATGAAACCTTTTTCCAATAAATCTCTCAATTGATCCTTTAACTCCGTCGGGGCCATATGGTAAGGCTTAATAAAAATGGATTGAGTATTGAAAAGGAGATCTATACCAAGGTCTATTTCCTTTTCGAGAGGAACACCAGGAAGCTCATCAGGAAAGACATAAAGAAACTCATTAACCACCGAAACTGACTCACTAGGAAGGAATTTGGACTCAACATCCCTAACTCTCACAAGATGATAGAGACAACCATTAGAAATTAACTTTTGGGCTTTAAGACAAGAAATGAATCTACGCTTGACCATCATATCATAACTTTCCCACTTAAGGATGGGCTCATTAGGGAATTGGAATTGAACCCTACGGGTCCTACAATCAATAGAACCATAATTTTCATGCAACCAATCTATTCTAACAATGACATCAAAATCCACCATATCTAACTCAACAAAATCATAAGGCAAGATTTTATGCAATATGAACATAGGATAATTTCTATAGACTCTTTTAGCAACAATAGACTCACCAACGGGGGTAGACACTTCATAAGGTTCAAACAATAATTTGAGACTAATATGAAGCTTTTTGGCAACAAAAGGAGTAATAAAAGGAGTGGCACCCGAGTCTATTAATGCATACATATCAAAATCAAAAACCTTTAACATACTAGTGACGACATCGGGCACCTCATCCACCCCTTATCTTCCTTGAAGAGCATAGAATCTATGTTGCCTTGGAGCACCCCCTTGTTGGCCTCTCTTAGCCCTTGGACTCGCATTTTCACCTTGGCCTAGTAGACGACCATCTCTACCTTTATTTTGAGCATGAGGACAATAAACCACCTTGTGACCCACTTCAGCACAACCATAGCAAGCATCCAAGTTCCTCAAACATGGGCCATTATGGTTCCTACCACATCTTTGGCATATAGGGTTAGGCACCCACTACCACTACCTTGGAATCTTGGATTATCATTAGCAAATCTCCTATTAGGAGCATTGAAAGATCATTGGAAGATCTTTTGGGCGACACCTTTCAGTTGGTAGGCCGTTAACTCTGCTTTATCCTCCAAATTGACCCCTATAATAGATAACACTTTGTACACCTCATTAGTGGACTCTTGGGGATCCTCATCCGTCTTTGATCAATGGAACTTCGGTGGGTTCATTTTAGTGAAATCCCTTACCCTAGAAGCCGAAGTAAGAGCATGAGGGACTTGGACCCCTTGGTTTGCTTGGTCATAGCATGATCCAATATTGTAATAGCATCCCAAAATTCATCTTGGGCTACCCCTCCACCTTGAGGAGCTTGAGGACAGGGATGGGCTAGTTGCTCCTTGGGTGTATGGGCTCTCCTTAATCTCCCTCTTGAAATCAGCATAATTTAGAAGAGCAAAGAACATTCGTCAGTGAAAATCCTTACACTTACATCTAAAGCATGATATAGACCATGAAGAAGTGACACATTTCTTAAAATGCCTCATAGCCTTCTATTCATAGCTGTGACGTGCTTCACAATCATGAATAAGACTCTAATAGATGCAATGTGTTCAATATCTGAGGACCATTAACAACCTAGTATTATAATACCAAGTTTCTCATGACCCAAACCTACGGCCTAGATGTGACATGATGAATGGGAACCCGAGGGGACCCCAAACAAGCTTCTTAGAATATCATTCACACATCCTTGGCCACGGAAGCAAAATAAACAACACAAGAGTTATAAATAACAAAAGTGGGAGTAAGGGATGTCTTGATACTTATAAAAGCCTGAAAGAGTCAAGCTCACAGCATAACTATATCAAATATCCAACGATACCTCTAACATGGAATGGAGCGGAGGCCAAGAAACTTTCTGTGCTCACCCTCATAGTAACAAGTGTTTAACATATAGAAATATCAAATAGAAAGAGTAGCATAGATAGTATCCTCAGACTTGAAGACTCACAAAGCTTATCTTCTAAAGTAGCGAACTAGCCACGTGGAGGATGATCAAAATGTGCTTTGGTCCCTACATGGTGATATCATGTAGGCATAGAGTATGCATTAGTATGTTTGAATGTACTAAGTATGTAGGATGCAATGTAACAAGACATAAGCTAATATAGTCAAAATGCATAATCATAAGCAATGTATAAGAATTTCAATAATGTATGTATGATCAATGTTTGAAGTAAAAATATGTCTGTAAATCATACAACTGGCATAGTATGTATTACTTGTGTGGGAAGAGACCTTAACCGACATAGGCCAAGCGAACAACTACTCAGAATCCAAGGCATGTCACCCCCATATAAGGTGATTGAAGCATGTGACCCCCTCAACAAGGTGATTGAAGTATGTCACCCCTCAACAAGGTGATTGAGGCATGTCACCCCCTCGACAAGGTGATAGATGTATGTTACCCCTCAATAAGATGATTGAGACATGTGACCCCCTCTACAAGGTGAATGAAGCATGTCACCCCTCAACAAGGTTATTGAGGCATGATACCCCCTTAATAAGGTATGGTCTACTTGCAACATCCTAGACACTTTTCATGAATTTAATAGATACATGCAAGGCCTTAATCATCATATAGTCACTTGACTTGTAAAACATATAATATATCATCAATAACTTGAGAATCCTTGTCAAGATATTTTATCAAACACTTGGTGAGGTCATAATTCTTGTTCATAATCAATTCAAAAGAGAAATAATATGAGAAAACTAGTGCAAATCTACCCACAAATATATAGTAAAATCCTCATGTATGATACCTTGAAGTCCATCATCAAATCTCATAGTAGATCATAGTTTCATAGCTCAAAAAATGCATAATCAGAATAGATAAAACCAATTCATGATATAAGCTTGAAATAGATAGATATGCATAATCAGTCCACATTTCATAAAACCCAAACATAATTTATAATCATAATCTATAATAAGATATATATATATATATATATATATATATATATATATGATACAACTTGAAACATGTAATTTCCATAAAATGGATGATTGGGCTCCATGGGTGAAAGGACCTAATGGATTAAACACACATACTTGAAACATGGGTTTTATTGAGATGAGCTTGAAGAAAACTTAGATCTTGAAGTGAATCCTTGAGTTCCAAAGTTAGTTTGAAATCCTTTAAATTTGAATGAGATATTTGGTTAAGTCTTGGAGAGATTTTTGTGAGTATTTTGAGTGATATAGAGTTGAACAATGGCTAAGTATATATGTTTTCACACATAAATGGGCATGGGACTATTACCTCAATGCCCTTGGCCAACACAAGAAAATTAAGGAATAATTAAAACTACTCCATGTCTGGTTCGCGACGTGAACACAATACAAAGAAAAAGTTAATACTGATCCACACCCTAGGTGCGTCGTGACCTAGGTTGCGATAGACACTATTTTACGAAAATTAATAAAAATTATTTTTCGCTACGGGTCCTCTAAAATCTGATTATACCCATTTCCCACTTAATTTTGCCCCCTGATCTAGAATATTAAGTCGGATTTTTGATATCATACATGAATTTTTGAGATATATGAAAGTTACAATTATGGGCATTTCTAAAGCACATTTTGGGGTGTTTCAGAGTGACTTTGTTCCCCTAAGTTATGAATTATTATTTTATTCTTCACTTAAGATTCCGCATTCCAGTCTTGTTGCTCATCTTATAAGAATTGAACGTCTCTATTTCCCATAATTTTGTCTGATTGAGGTTGAAAGATCCCATGAGCTTTAGAATATAAGCTATAGCCAACAAAGATTCTCAATTTTGTCTTCTTATCTTACGTGTCTTTCTTAACCTATGGAATATAAGAAAACCTTGATAGTCAAACATCTTGAGATGTTTTAAAAAAAGTTTGACATCATACCGTGCCTTGAACATAGTCTTCCCTTCTATTGCCCGCATAGGTATTCTATTCAGCAAGTAAGAAAATAATTGTGTTTATTGCTTCAGTCCACAAGTTGTTTGATAGATTCTTCAAACACAAAAAGCATCCCAATATCTCCATGATTGTTCTAGTCGTTCTCTTACTCCATTTTGTTGTGGAGAATAGGGGATAGTGAATTGGTGCTTTACTCCAGCTTCTTCACAAAAGGATTTGAACTTATCTAATGTATGTTCACTTTTATTATTTGAGATGCTGACCTAAATCTTGTAGCCACTCTGATTTTCTATCCAAGCTTTGAATTCTAGCAACTTTGGACTTAAAGTTCATAAAATAAAGAGTTGTGGGTCAAAAATATAGCTAAATATTCCAATTTATTGAGTTTTATACTTGAATTATTGAGTGTGAGTTTCCTACCTGAATATTTAGGCATTTTTTGACCCTTATCTCTAAAATATATCCAACATATTCTTGCTAGATCATCAATAAAGGTAATATAATACTTGTTGTATTTGAGTGACGGAGTTCTTTGTGGACAACAGAGATTGATATGAATGAGTTGCAACCTCTCTATAGCTCTGCATGTGGAACTTTTAAATGAAAGTCTAGTTTTCTTACCAAGCAAACAAGTCTTACAGCCTAAGAGGTTCTTCTTCAAATATGATAGACATTTATTATTTTACTATTTTTCATAAACAACAAAGCTTTTTGATAAAAATGTCCCAACTTCATGTGCCACGTTTCCACAACTATAGACTGATTTGGAAAAGCTATGTGTTCCTCCTCTAATGGATTCAAGGAAAAACTCTTTCCTTGCATTTTAGTTTTGAATATTTCATGACCGTTAGGATCACTTTATTAAAGTTATTTTATCTTCAAACAATAATTTGAATCCATTTTCTAGCAATTGCTAAACACTTAACTAAATGTTGAAATCAATTTTTAGAACAGATAAAACTTTGTGATTAAGTTTTACCTTTACAACTCTCAATTGCTACAATCCCATTTCCTTTTGCTGAGAGGAATTCTCCATTTTTGATCCTAACTTTTGGTTTTCTAGCTCCCTAATTTTTTTTTCATCAATGCTCATAATAACCAGTATCAACAAGTCAACTTTCACTTGAAACTTTTCTACCAAAATAGGTAGCTACTAACAATTGTTGTTCTTCTTATTGGTTTGCAATTTGTTCTTCATATGGTTAATGTAATCCCTTCTCTTTGCAGATATCTCAGCATGACCAAGTTTGTGATATTTTATGGATTTCATGTATGTTTTTCTCCAAAGATGAAGTATGGATGATTCTCCTCCAACAAAATTGGCACGGAGGATATTTGCCTTATTTTTATTATTGATAGCAACAATACTATTTTTTATTGTTGTAGCTTCATAGTTTTCATTTTTTTTCCTAATTTTTTAAAGTCCCTAGGACCTGAACAAGAGTACAACTTTGCTGGCAAAGATCCCTCGATGGATCCCTCCTGCCTCATCATCCTTTGTTATTGTTCTTGTGCCTGCAATGCACTCAATAACTCTACCTTGCTAAGTTGTGATATATCTTTAGTATTCTTTAACAAAGCAGTAGTTGGCTCATTTTTCTCTAGTAAAGTTACAAGTATCTTTGAACTGTTCTATTGTAAAAAGTTCAGATCCAACTTCTAAGCATCCTCACTTTATTTGCAATCCAAGCAACTTGTCAAAATAATCTTTAATAATTTTGGATTCCTTCGTACGCTGCTTCTCGAATTCTCTAACCAAGTTCAATATCCCATTTCTTTAATTCTTTCATCTCCCTTGTACTCTTTTTTGAGGAAATCTCAAATTGCTTTGGCTGAGCTACATTACATCATTCTATTGAAAATAGTGGCAGAAACTGCATCAAAGAGAGATGATTTAGTTTCGGATTTTCTTGTCTTTTTTTCCTTGTGGGTCTTAACATGAAGCCGTAGTTAGATTCTCAAGTAGAAGAAGTATTTTATATTCTTCCTCGACAATCTCCCACAAATCAGAAGCCTCCAAATAAGCTTCCATTTTCACTGCCCAAGCTTGGTAGTTTTCTCTATCTGAAGTTGGTGGAGCCATAACAGAAAAAGAACCTGCAATCTTCATTGTTTCAATAGTATTATGTAGAAATAGATTTGGATAAACCCGCAAAAACAACCTTGAAGTCACTTACATGTCTTGTAAGAAGCATGGACTCCGATACTAATGTTATTTTTAGAACTGAGACGAGAAATGATAAAGAATTCTGATTCTTGTTGAACTAAAACTCCAAATAAGTACAAAAGGAAATATAACAGAATACAACTAAAAACTTGCTCAATGGTAGAGAAATCACAACAATATAAAATGGGTTTCTTTATAAAATAACACTCCTAATAAACATAAAACAAAATCCACTAAAATAAAATAGTCATTTATTTTGTTTTTTTATCAACTCCCATTATTATTGCCATAATCCTTGAGTTAGTTTCAACACTTCTAGAAATTGTTAGCACACAATCAGGGCCTAAGACATCATTAACATAAAGGAATAGAGTACCTCATTTACTTTTAGTTAAGGCACATACAGAAATGAGGTTCTTTTATTGTACGATACAAAATAAATTTACTCAATTACATCAGCCTTAGAGAATACTTTTCAAGATTCCTCTTATTCCTTTTTTGGCCTCCAATTTTGTGAAATCTCAGTTTCTAAATTAATGGATATGGTAATAACTATTTAAAGTCAAAACTGCTCCTTCATAGTAAGTAGTTCATGTATAAATATCTTGAAACTATAACAATCAGGGGCAAATGTATCTTGGATTGCTAAACCATGCATTGTGAACTCACAGTTTAGGCTTAAAATGCAAAAAAGGAGATTTCCATCTCTAAGAAGTACAATGTTCTTTATTTAACCATTAAAGCTTGTCAAGGTAAATTTACATGTATAAAGAAGGTTGTTTATCAAATTTTATGCACAAAAAAATGGATAAATACTCAGAATACAAGATCTTACTTGACCAAGCATAACATCTCCACGACTTGATTATATATCACATAAATATCCCTGAATACAAAATCTAATATTCATGAATGTATATGCTATGAATGAGATGAGAATATCATGCGTAATTGAGATTCAATCTAAAATCAACAATATAACACAAAATTGAAGTAAAATTCATAATTAAATCCACATTTAAATCATAATATAAATTATTTATGCATAAATCAAGCTTTAAAGGTGACATACATCTTCATAACTTCATAACTTCAGTGTAAATCATCATAATAGCAGTTAAAGTAACATAAAATCATAAATAAAGTACAGCCCATACATCAATTGAATCTAATAAATCAAAATAATGAAAACTCACATTTAAATTAAGCGAAATTTCATGAAATATTACTTGAAAATATTTGGGTCTCCTTGATTGGAAGGAACCGAGGATCAAAACCCATATACCTTGACAATTAAAGAGGTTTGATATTCAGGCTCTAATAATAAAGCGGTCGTAGTCAGCAATAAACCTAACCGAATGTTAGGGTCGAATCCACAGGGAATACGGGGCTAGACTATGTTGATCCACTACCAATCATTTCAAGCATCGATCACTAAAATCTCTAAAATGGAGGGTGGTATTAATTCAAGTTGAAGAACAAAAATAAACACTACACTAATTATGCAAGAAGACACTCAAATTTAGGGAAAACTTGGGAATGGTGTACCCCATGATTCATTGACTAAATTACCCTAGACAACATAACCCTAATTAGGAATTTGCATGCAGGACGATAACTTAGGTTATTCCAGCCCTCTTGTGAAGGTGAAGATCGAATTTCACCATGGCGCTTGGTGGGCAACCATGGTGTGCCAATAAATCGTTACCCATTGTCCTAGTCAACCTCCCTTTGGTTAGGTTTAGTTGATTAGATGAGAACACATCAATCAAATTGTGTCATTTACTTCTCTTTTCCTTTTAGTTACTATCTTGGTCGGGATCATGATAGTAGGTGGGGTTTGGTGTTGGCAACCACCAAACAACAATCACAACGAAGGAAAATAAATAATACATGCAAAACCTCAATCAAAGAAATATACAAAAGTCCAGGTTATTTCAAGACAACTACTCATGGTTCCCACAAGCCCAAGTTATGGGTGCTTAGCTAGTCATGGCTAACGCAAAATCAACAAAAATGACTAAAAGAGACATAGTTAAGAGTTTACCCAAAACAATGATAAGCAAGAACACCTTTAAGTTGAAAATCACAAGTTTGGATTAATGGCAAATGAGTACAATATGGGTTTTCAATACCCCAAAGTGGGTGTTTGAAAAATGAAATCTACACTAAACCCTGTAAATATTCAAGAGAGAATATTCAAAGTTGATGGAATCTCAAAAGTATTCAAAAGGACTATAGCTAAAACCCTAACGTTTACTATTTATACAATTTACAAAAATACTCTAAAAATTAAATAGAAAATATAGCTGGCAGCAATTACGCCTCGCAGATACGACTCGTAGGGTGACCTATGAGTCGTAAATGGAGTTTTATAGTCAGCTCATGGCATTTTGGACTTGACTGCTACGACCCACTATTATGAGTCATTTCTTGGGCTATGACTCGTATGCTCTTCTTGTAGTCTAGGTCTAGTGTTCTTGGTACAAACTTTTGGCTCACTATTCCTTGGTATGATTCCCACCTATATAAGTCATAATGAGACCTACGACTTATAAGGTGACCTTGTATGACGAACCTTCACTTTGTAGATTCTTAATTTTGCTCATTGTTTCTGCTACGAGTGCACCTTATGACTTCTAGCTTGGGCTACAACTTATAGGGTGGCTCGTATGTCATGTACTTCAGTAAAATCTGTAATTTTCTCCCAAAATCATGCCAACCTGTATTTTCTACAAGAACAACACAAAAACACTTAAAATCTATAAAATGTCACATTAAGAACTTACAAAATCCCTTATTTCAGGTATCAAATGTGTTGTATTTTGATAGCACATCAACACCCTTAACTTAGAATTGTTACTTGTTCTTAAGTGATGACTCAATCTAAGTAGACAATGAGTAACATATAGCAACTACTCTAATGACATATGCATCACTTAGCTAGGTACCCAACTCTTATTTTCAAAACCTGATTGCAAAGCTATCAAGCAAATCAAAACATAATGATGCATCTGACAATCCAACTATGACAAGTGAAGGATTATTATCAACCCACAGTCACTGAACAACTCATATGTCAATCATGTAATGCAAATGCCCTCACATAAAAGAAGTCCCTATATTACACTCACAAAGCAATCAAAGTTCTGGGACTGTACAAGCATTCTCACACTCACAAATGAAATTCATGTATGATTACCAACACCATAGGCTTGCCCCTATACTCAAACTCTGGATTGTCGACTAGTTGAACTAGGATCACTTTAGGACTTAATAGGCTTGTAATGCAAACTCATGGGGATTTGGTATGACAGTTTAGGCAAGTAGTGACTAAAAACTATCCTTGAACCACGTTTATAAACACTCTTACCTCCACAACTCAACCATTTTCATTATATTCTCCCTTATTCTTCCATTGATGTGCCTTATTTTTGAGCTCATTTTGCTATTTTTTCGATCCAAAGCACTTTTCTTTTCTTTTTCTCTCACCCGACACATGATTCTTCTCTTCTTTCTTTCCTTTCCAAATAACCACCTCATTTTCATTATTTTACCACAACAAAGGTCACCCTCAACTTAGGCTTTTAGCCTGAGGTGAAGTATATATTCATTCCCTAAACTAAGGCCACTTTTGGTAGACACCCTCAACTTAGGATTTTTTCCTCAATCAAGGTTCATATGTTCAAGGATAGACCAGGGTCAATATCAAGGTTTTTTACAAAACAAAATTAGACTAGCTAGGTCAAGAAAGAAAAAGTACATGTAAAGCTCAAACATTTGGAACAAAGGATTAGTTATTACATTTGGTAGGTCATTTAGGCAAAAGTGGGCTACCTTAAAAGAACAAAGGCCTAAGATCCCTTCCTAATCAACCACATCTCCTGTCCAATCTTAGAGTAACAAGGCAAGTTCTGAGTTGGTACTAATGCAAGAATATGAAAAAATAAGCTCACACACATATGACATCATATACACAATCAACATAGACTCACAGATCATACTTAAAGCATCAACTTGCCTTCTATTTATCAGAACAAACATTGCCAAATAATCATATACAGATTGCAATGGTAACTAACAATCCCAAAAGTTTTAAAGGTACCCAATTTTCAAAATATTCATAAATCATTTCAAGATTATATATATGCCAAAAGATAGTAATTATTATACATCAATAGATTATCTACACTACCTAAACATGTCGGTTCAACAGAAATTAAAGTAACCACAAGGAAAAAGAAACACAGCAAGAAAATGTTGGGATCAAAAATAGGAAAGTTATAGACTCAAGGTTACTCAGACTTCACCCTAATTCATAACTTTCCACACCCCACCAAAAGAAAATACTTTTTTCTTAAAGTAAACCTATATATATAACTACCAATCATCCAAAACATAATTAAAACATTCACCAAACAACTAAAACATTCATTATTTAAAACAAAACATCCAAAAACAAAACATTTAAAATATCCAAAAACCAACAAAAAAATTATCTAAAGCTAGGACAAAATATCTATAAGTAGCAATCAGAATAGAGGTCGAAAGTGTCAAACATATGGTTCCTAAGCACCGGCATCCATCTGGTCCTGGGACTCAATCTGTTTCTCAGTGGTCTGGGCTGCAGCTGTACCTGAGCTCCTGATTCCTCGTGCTATCTACTACTCTAGGTCTCTCCTTATAGCCAGCAAAGCTAATGACTCCTGCACCACCACATCAGTAATCTGTTCCTCCAGTGCTGCAATCTCATCATCAGTCCTGGGTCTCTTTGGGCTCATAGTTGTGCCATCACTCTCTAGGGGCTTCTTCCCATAGGCATGCAGGCCGTCATCGAATAAGTCAAACACATGATCACCCGCCGGTGCCTCCTCCAGGGCTGTTATTGTAGCTGCTAACATCTTCAATAGGTCGGCCTTGAACTTGGCTAACTCATACTTCACAATAACCATATCAGCAGGCTATTCATCCTCGAGTCTCTTTTGGACCCTATCTGCAAAGGCATTTACTCTGGCATCCACTATTCTAACTCTCTGATTAACAATCATACAAGTGTATGCCTTGGCCATCTCCTCGGACTCCTGGACCATCTGACAAACCCAAGGTTTGAGCTTGCTCGTCAACCTACTCAGCTGGAGCTCTATCTTCGCTAACCTGCTCACCAAAGCCTTAAAAGCAAAACTAGACATAAGAGGATAGTATGAGGAATCAACCTGAGTAGTGGGAGGTGTTGGTATAGGTATGTTCGAGGATGGCATCGCCTCAGTATCAACAGCTAGAGGCAGTTCTGAAGCAACTGGAGTAGAACTGGTAGTGACTGGAATCAACTTCTAAGTTTGCGGCTCTAGAGGGAATAGATCTGGAATAGGAGGAGAAGTTGCTCGTTGTAGGGCCACTAGGTTTTTATCATCCTTAATCAGGTTGGGATCCATAGTACGCACAACCTCGACATGTGGGTCCAAGCGAAGGGAGACATGCACCTCTACCTCATTATATAATCTGTGTATCAGGATGGGAAAAGACAATAAGGTCTGGGTAAGAATTGCCAACTCGTAGATCTGCTCGGCCATGACTAGGACCCTATCAATCTCGTAGCTAGCTAGAATGCTGCCTAGTAGTACAGATCTCTCCAAGGTGAGCATATTATCAATAATAGACTACCAAAATTTGGCCGAAATAAGAGGTGGGATTTTACGATCTGATCAATATGGTTTGTAACCGACGTAGGCTAAAAACCCTCCTTACAAATCTCGCTAGCTAACCACTTGAGGAGCTTGGTTTTCACCTCAACATCCTTCTCGCTCATCGTTTTCCTTATTTTGATAATTCCTATCATCATACTCTATGGTGGAATGAGGAACCTTGTAGTTTGGCCCAAACTGAACCCTCCTAATAGTCTCCTCTAAGATGTCCACTACCTGACCCCTGACTAAGACTTCTCGCAACCTTGGCTGCTCTATAGCTTTATTCCTTCTAGGAAGATCTTGGAGAATAGTGGCATAGTAGGTGGCGTAGAATTCCCGAACTAGATATGGTGCATACTTGTCCAACCTCTGTGGCAATCATCCAAGCCCATAACGATGGATCTTAGCCTCAAAATCTGGCACCCTATTCAGCCTGGAGTCATTTAACGTCGACTCCTCGTGAAATTTTCAAATATGCTTTCCTTGTCCCTTTAGCTCTAACCCATTGTCATAGATAGCTTTCATGCCCTCAATTCCTCATCTGACATTTTTGAGATCTGTAGAGGTGATAGAAGGATCGGCCTCAGTGTACTGAGCCTGAGAAGCCTCCGGTGAAACTGGTCTCAAAGTGCGAGGGAGTCATCTGTGGCATACTGCTATCAGACCCATCACTATCACCCTCCTCCTTAGACTAGGAGAGGCTATCAACTTCCATTAGGGTCGGTGCAGTGTGGTCTCTAGTCTGAGGAACATTTACCTCAGGGTCAATGTGGACTCTGTGGACTTCTAAAGATCCCTCAAACTGCTCTGTCTTGAAGGACTCATCAACCAACTTTCTCTTGAAGGCCCAGATAACTTGTTTATCTTTTGGAGGAATTTTTCATGAAAATCAACCCCATACATAAAATGATCACCATAATGTTTAATCAAAAAGGACTCACACAAGATAATAAACCAGGAAAAACAAAAACCAACAAAATAAACACAAATAAAAATACACTGAACCAGTTGTAGGTCTGTAGATACGAGGCACAGGTACGACTCGTAGGATGACTGAAGAGTCATACAGTAGCCTCGTATTTCCTAGGTACCTATAATATTATCATTCTGATCACAAATACAAGACTCAGGTACTTCGAGTCGTAGCCTAGTAGGTGTCAAAATACAAATCAAAACAAAACAGGTCCTATGAGTCCCTCACTATAGTTTGTAGTGGACACTATGGGTCGTAGGTGGGTCATGTATAGTAAATGATAAGGAACCATAGGTGACTATTGCCTTCTATGAGCGGCCACTATGACTCATAGGGAGTCATAGTGGGTCCTCGTAACAGAAAATAGAAGGCACCGTGGTGCTTGTAACCTTTCAGCAAGAACTAAAAATCATTCAAACCAACAATTAAACAATAATAAAGTAAGACATCATCTCAAACACACAAACAAACCCATCTCATAATCATGACCATCCCGAATCAACAAGTATTCTGCAATCAAGCAACAATCCCTAATTACATTCATGATATCCCCAAGAACAACCATTCTCTAAACATGCAATTAGTAACACCAACACATAATAAAAGGAATTTCAAGAAGTCCAAGACAAAGCCATACAATGGGTATCTCAAATGATAAGTCACACTCCAAACATACCACATCAACCTAATTTCAATCCCGACATGATTTCACAAATTGATCAACCAACAATCATGCACTACCCATATGATCAATATGTTAACATCACGATCAACTAACAAATGTGATTGTACCATTCAAAATAACACTAGGGCAATTAATCAACCAAACCCCAATTCCCATATTCACAAAGTCATTTTTATGGGTATACGCACTATGATCATTAAACATACTTTCATCCAACAATATTCAAAGATCATATCATGAGTGTGCCAAATTTAACAAAGAAAACATATCAAATGAGCAGATAAAGATCAAGTAGATACAATGAGAAAAGTAGGAAGAAGCTGAAACCCTAGTGTAGTTGACCCACCAGAAAATCTTGTCGAAAAGTGATAGAGATAGATGGAGAAGATTATCGGAATAGTAGAAAAGGTTTAGGGGATACTTTGGGGGGAAGAAACCATTTAAAATAAGAGAAATTAAGGTCAAATGAATATTTGACCCCTAATATACTCAATCAGGTTGACTATTAAAATTCTACAGATCGGGTCTACGAAACTCTGACTACGAGTTGTAGGGCTTCCTACAACTTGTAGGTCCCGGTCTCATAGTAGACCTAACACTTAGAAAAAATCTATAACTCATACCTAAGTACTACGAACCCCACTTATGACTCATAGCAGATCCTACGAATCGTAGGGTCAGCTTGTACTGTGTGTGCCAACTTTAATTCATCACTATTTCCTCTACGAGGCATGACTACGACTCATAGTGTGTACTACAAACTATAAGCCTGCTCCTAGAGGCTGGTCCACTTGCAATTTTGCTCCAACTTTGAGCTCTTGATTAATACCTGCAAACCAAACTCCAAATACACTAATTTCGAAAATAACACAACTGATTCAATGTTTTAACACTCAAAATAAACATTAATCTACTACCTAATAATTCAAACAACCAAAATAAACTTCAAAACAAGCCAAAATTGTAAGATATACTTGGGTTACCTCGGAAGAAGTGCCTTGTTTAACGTCGTGGCTCGACTTTATTATCATCCATCATCAAAAATCTTTAATGGCCTAAAATTCACACTTAAACTCATCCGGATGTTTCATTGATTGGCAGATGTCAAACACAACTTCTGCATCATTTACCCTAAACTGAAGTTGACCAGAATCCATTTCCACCAAGGCTCTCCCGGTGGCTAGAAATGGTCTTTCCAATATAATGGGTATCTCAAAATCAACCCTACAATCAAGGATCACAAAGTTCATGGGAAATATGAATTTATCAACCTTTACAAGCACATCAAAAACTATCCCTTCCAGCTTTTTATGGTTCTATCTGCCATGAGCAACTGCATTCTCGTAGGAGTAAGATTACCCAGACCAAACATTTTGAACATGGCAAGAGGCATTAGATTTATGCTTGTTCCTAACTCACATAATGCTCTTGCGAATTTCATATCACCAATGGTACAAGTAATAGTGAATGCACCGGGATCCTCTCACTTTTGAGCAAGGCATTTGGTTATAATGGCACTATATTTTTGGAGCTCTTGCAAAAGCTCTTGGATCAACGTGTGCTTCTTTGTCATTAAATCCTTCAAGTACTTGGCGTATTGAGGCATCTTTTCCAAAGCTTCTAGAAGGGGAATGTTGATGAATTATTGCTTTAGCATCTAGAGAAAGTGTTTAAATTCCTATCCCCTCCTTCTTTTTAACTCTTTGAGGGAATAGTGGAGGAGGTTTTGGGATCATCTTAGCCTTTTCTTGCTCTCTTACTTCTTCGCTCTGTATCCCGTCACTATCCAAACATTTTTTCTTATCCATAACTTGGTTATCAATACCCTTCTCACCAGCTTCATCCTCAAATACCGGCATAGGGAGATCTATAATACTTTTAGCATTTCTCATTATGACCGTCATGCAATGCCCATCATTCTTTGGATTTTGAACCGTATTGCTTGGTAAAGTGTCTTTTAGTGTTGGTTCAATTGCGAAGAACCTTGCCCAAATTATTATTCCAATTGTTTGATAGCTACCAAGTGAGACTCTATCTTTTGCTTTATGCTTGAGATGTTTGATTTTATTCCTTTTAAGGTCTCATCTTGATGGTCAGCTCTCGTCAATAACTTGTCAAACATCTCCTCGATCCTTAAAGTATTTGGCCAGGCATCACGGTTGTGAGGTGGCATATAAGGACCATTTTAATAACCATCTCTTCTACCACATTCAGCACTCTTTCCCTTTTATAATAACTAGCTCGATTATCTCTATATGCACCATCACAAAGCTAATTAAAAGATCTTTAATTTGATAAGTCTTCGTCCACCTAGTTCCTTTTGTGCTAAGATATATGACAGTTCCGACCTTGATTCCTGGAACTTTGCCTCCAATAGTCCAAATTGGACACTTGGGAGTTGTTCCAGAAAGCTGCCTATTGGTTACTCACGAAGCAAGCATCTTCATCAAAAAATGGTTCCTCATACATGGGCTCCTTAGGCTATTGGTGTGTCACCATGTGAACACTCGCTTGATTTTGCTTTAAGACCAAATCCATGCTTATGCAAAGTTGTGCAAGTTGTTGCATAATCTCCTCATTGACTTTAGCTTGCCCATTGTTGATGTTTATTGCACAAGAAGTCTTCATAACACTCTCTTTGACCCCATTCTCTACCGTAATATTCTCATTCATATGAGCCATCCTTCTAGTGATTTGATGGATCTCTAAATTGATCAGAGCAAAAAGATTGCCCTGGCTCCTTGTATTGGGCATACAACCTAGTACACCCTGCAAATAAGACTAAAGAACAAAAACAAAAATAAAAGTAAAAATACAAGAGAATTTAGAAATTAACACTTGGATTAACTATTAGTGAAATCAAGTCAAGAAGCTAGTCGTATTCCTTGGAAATGGTGCCATAATTTTGGTGTTCACGCTCCAATAACAAAGCGAAC
>DF357665.1:67400-81265 GCA_000787875.1 Solanum virginianum | reverse complement strand
TATGATCAATGCATAAGTAAAACATGCTTAAGTAACTCATGCTCATATAGGATATCATATGTGTAGAAGAGACCAAGCTAGCTTTCCAAGGTACAAACCCTTTGGTAGGTTGGTGATGATGTCACCCCATCACTTAAGTGGTAAGGTACAAACACCTCACTAAGTTGATGAGTACAAACCCCCATCTAGGTTGATGATAATGCCACCCCATCACTCTGGTGGTGAAGTAAAAATCCTTTACTAGGTTGATGAGTACGAATCCCCATCTAGTTTATCCAGATGATGCCACCCCATCACCCTGGTGGTAAAGTACAAACCCCTCACTAGGTTGATGAGTACAAACCCCCATCTAGTTTATCCAGACTCTTAGTCCCCCCGGATTGGGCATGGTCTAATGCAACACTTTATATAGGATTTATCATATACATAAGCTCATTTCAACATAGTAACATCATTCATGTCATATCTCATGCTTAGGACTTTCAATTCCTCAAGAAACTATAGCTGGACATCTTATCAAACACTTGGCGGGTTTGAATATGGGTACAAGACCATGCCATTTACAGATGAAATCATGCAAGAAAATCCATTATATAACCATCAATCAACACCTAGCAGCACCCTCAAGCAATATACATCAAAACCTCTCATCAAATATTACAATAGATCCAAAATTTATAGCTCAAACCATAGCAAAATAGTCACAACTTTACATAGCTTTAACATAGATCATAGACATGCTCATACTAGAAAACTCATTTGTAAAATTCAACTTTAAATCATGCAAATTGAGTAAAAAGGAGATTAGTGCACCATGGGTTGAAAGACCAATGGCTAAAACCCACATACCATAGCTTTGGAGAAGCTCTTGATGAAGGTTGAAAATGGAGGCTTGAAGCTTGAAGAAAATCCTTAGATTCGGAAAAGGTTTTGAGAATAGAATTTAGGAGTGAAAAATATGTCTAAGTGTTTGAGTGAGTATTGGGGAATTTTTAGGGTGATATGAGCGTGAAATATGGCTAAGTATAGGTTAAAACACCCTTGGGAACAATTAGGCCGAAGACATAAAAGTCTTGGACCAAACAAAAAAAACAGTCATAAATAAGGCAGAGGCGCGCCACAGAAGCGACGCGAAAACCTCACTATTTTCAACACTCCTTGAAATTTCATAAACCGATTTGGTTGCTTAAAAATTGGGGTTAGAACCCTTACCCCCAAATTTTGACCCCCTGAATAAGAATATGAAGTTGGATTATCGATATCGCGTATGAATTTTGATATATATGGAATTTACAATTTTGAGTACTTCCGAGGCATATTTTCGGGCACTTTTTGGGGTTATTTCAATATCTCCCCATTGGGAACATTCGTCCCTGAATGTTAAAGAAACATATATGAGAGACACAAACATGACAATATCAGCCCACATAGAGATGCAACCATGCACATAAACATCATTTCAAAAATTTCATCATAAATGTAAAATCATCATGAACTTGTCAATTTAAATATGATCATATGCATTGACATGGGACTGAATTTAAGAGTTGAAATCACATAAGAAACTTAGAATTAGTACAATAGGCTTGACTGGAGTGGAAAAGTTAAGGATACCGCTTTTGCATATCCGCTTTGGCCTCCCATGCAGCACTTTCGCCTTGTTGGTTCCTCAAAAGGACCTTAACAGATGCTACCTCCTTGTTCCTCAATCTCTTCACTTGCCTATCTAAAATCTTGACTGGAACCTCCTTATAGGTGAAATTATCTTCAATAATACCCACAACATCAAGAGGTACAAGGGCATTAGGATCACCAACATATTTTCTCAACATAGTGTCATGGAACACCGGATGAAGCAAATTCATTTCACTAGGCAACTTCAACTCGTTAGCTACCTTTCCAACCCTCTTTATCACCTCATAAGGACCAACATATCTTGGACTCCAACTTCCCCTTTTTACCAAAATAGACCACACCTTCCATTGGAGAAACTTTCAAATAGACCCAATCTCCCACTATGAATTCAAGGTCTCTTCTTCTCACATCGGCATAGAATTTTTTATGACTTTGGGCTATTTCCAACCTTTCCCAAATCATTTTAAACTTCTCAAGAGCCTCTGTAACCAGATACGGTCCCAATAAAGCCACCTCTCTAACCTCAAACCAACCAACTGGTGATCTACATTGTCTCCCACAAAGAGCCTCAAAATGAGCCATACTGATGCTAGAGTAATAGCTATTGTTGTAGGTAAACACAATCAATGTGAGATGATCATCCCAACTACCCTTAAGCTCTAAGACACAAGCCCTAAGCATTTCCTCAAGTGTTTGGTTCTTTCGGCTTGGCCATACATTTGAGGGTTAAAGGACGTACTAAGGTGAACTTCTATACAAAGACCCCTTTGAAAAAACCTCCAAAAGTGTGAAGTGAATTGTGCACTAGAATCCGATATGATGGACAAGGGAACCCCATGTAACCTCACTAACTCATAGATGTACAACCTTGCATATTCTTCAGCCCCATATATAGTTTTAACTGTTAGAAAGGGGGCCGATTTTGTCATCCTATCAACCATAATACAAATAGAATCAAAACCTTTTCTAGTCTTGGGTAACCCAACCACAAAGTCCATATTAATCACCTCCTACTTCCAAGTAGGAATCTCTATGTATTGTGTTAGGCCACCAGGCCTTTGATGTTCGACTTTGACTTGTTGACAACTATGGCAACCGGAAATAATTTTGGCAATGTTCCTCTTCAAGCCTCCCTACCAATACACATCCCTCAAATCCCTATACATTTTGGTGGAACTGGGTGGATAGATTAAGAAGAATTATGGGCTTCATCAAGGATCTTCTCCCTCAAACCATCAATACAAGGTACACACAACCTACCTTAGTATCTAAGGACACCATCTCCCCCTTAGGAGAAAACCTCCACTTTTCACTCTTTCACCAAGGCATTGAATTCAAGAAAGGAGGAGTCAAGATCTTGTTTTGCTATCACCTCCTCAACTAATGAAGACTTAGAACCATCAATAACAACAACCACACCATTACCAACCTCCTCCAATATAACCCACAACCTAGCCAAGTGATGGACCTCCATAGCCACCTCTTTACCACACCCATCAACGTGAGCTAGGTCACCCATAGATACCCTAATCAAAGCATTTGGATGTAGGATCGTCCACCAAATGAGGAGCATACTTTAAAAGTTGACTAAACTTGTGGGCATACTGCCTAACACTCAGAGCACCACATTTGCCTTACTGGGATGGTGATGGACACTCATATCATAGTCCTTAAGAAGTTCTAGCCACCTTCTTTGTCTCAAGTTGAGATCTTTTTGAGTAAAGACATATTGGAGGTCCTTACGATCGGTGAACATATCAACATGCACCCCATACAAATAATGACGCCAAATCTTTTATCCAAACACCACAACGGCCAATTCAAGATCATGGGTAGGGTAGTTCCTCTCATGCACTTTGAGTTACATAAAAGCATAGGTTATCACCTTACTATTTTGCATTAGCACACAACCCAAATCAACTCTAGCAGTATCACCATACACAATGAATCCCTCAAGCCCATCCGGTAGTGCAATATAAAAGCAGACAAAAGCTTATGTTTTAAGATTTGGAAGCTCCTCTCACACTCACCAGTCCACATAAACTTCTTTTGAGTTAATTTTGTTATAGGGGAAGCAATGGAGGAGAACCCATTCACAAACCTTCTATAATAACCCGCTAGGCCCCAGAAGCTCCTAATATTTGACGAGGTCAATGGTCTAGGCCAATTTCTAATCATATCGATCTTCTTAGAATCCACCTTAATAGTATCCCCCGACACCATATGACTGAAGAATGCAACCTCATTAAACCAAAATTTACATTTTTCATACTTGACATAATATTCATCCTCCCTCAATCTTTTCAACACAACCCTTAAATAACCCATATATTCCTCCCTACTATGTGAATAGATCAAAATATCATCAATGAAGACCATAACAAAGGAATCAAGGTAGGGTTTGAAGACCCTATTCATTAGGTCCATGATGATGGCTGGTGCATTGGTCAACCCAAATGACATCATAACAAACTCATAATGCCCATATCTAGTCCAGAAGGCCATCTTAGGAATATAACACTCCCTCAACAAGACTTGATGATACCCGGACCGAAGATCAATCTTAGAGGAAAAGCTAGCCCCTTCCAATTGGTCAAAAAAAAACATCAATCCTTGGAAGAGGATTCCTATTCTTTATAGTGACCGTATTGAGTTGCCGGCAATGCATATTGTGCATTGTCGGTAGTCAATGCACATTCTTTATAGTGACTGTATTAAGTTGTCGGTGCACGCTAAGGTGATTGGCTAGGCCTAATAAATCCCTTCTCTAACAAATCTTTCAATTGTTCCTTCAACTCCGCTAGGGCAATACGGTAAGGGAGAATAGAAATGGGTAGAGTATTGGGGAGGAGGTCTATGCAAAAGTCCATTTCCCTTTCAGGAGGAACACCAGGAAAGTCATTTGGGAAGACATCAAGAAACTCATTTACAACCTAGACAGACTCTGTGGGAAGGGCTTTAGACTCCACATCCTTAACCCTCACAAGATGGTAAAGACACCCCTTAGAGATCAAGTTACGGGCTTTATTTCAAGAGATTAATCTACCCTTGACAACCACGTCTTCACTTTCCCACTCAAGGATGGTTTTATTTGGAAATTAGAATTTGACCCTACGGGTTCTACAATCAACAGAAGAATAGTAGGCATGCAACCAATCCATCCTAAGAGGTACATCAAAATCAACCATATCGAATTCAACAAGATCACAAGGCAACAATTTATGCAAAATGCAAACTGTATGATTTCTATACACCTTCCTAACAACAATAGATGCACCAAAAGGAGTGGATATCTCATAAGACATGCAACAACTCAGACTCAACATGGAACATTTTAGCAATAAAAGGGGTAACCAAAGAAAGGGTGGCGCTCAGATCAATCAAAGCATATATATCAAAGTCTAAGATTTTCAACATACCGATAACAATATCGGGAACCTAACCAGCCCTTCGCCTCCCATGTGGAGCATAAAACTGATTGTACCTTGGGAACCACCTTGAGGACCACCTTTACACAATGCGACTACATTCGCACCCTGGCATTTGCCACGGTTTCTTGGACAATCCACCTTTTTATGACCAAGCTCCCCACAATCAAAGCATGCATTAGAACACTTCAAACATGGACCCGATGAGTCTTTTAACAATTAGGACACATATCAATGGGATCTATACCACCAACACCTTGAGTTCTAGGGAAGTCATTGGTGAACCCCCTTTTAGTAGTATGAGAAGACCCTTGGCCTAGATGGAACCGGCCAACCCTTTGGAACTTACCCTCAAAACGGGCCTTCTTGGCCTCATGGCCCCTTCTCTTCCTCAACTTTTCTTCCTCCATTTGTTTAGCATATGTCATCAATCGAGAGAAGTCCATTTTACTAATTACCATGGTGGACTGGCATTTTTCACTTACCAAGTCGAAGACCCCATCATAAACTTATTCATCCTAGATGTAGGATCGTCCACCAAATGAGGAGCATACTTTAAAAGTTGACTAAACTTGTGGGCATACTGCCTAACACTCAGAGCACCTTATTTCAAGCTCATGAACTCTACCAACTTAGCTTTCCTAACCTCAAGAGGGAAAAACTGATTAAGAAAAGCCGATTTGAACTCCTCCCAAAGAACCACATTACCATTTCTCTTCTCCCCCTTCCATTGATTATACCATACTTGGGCTACCCTTTTGAGTTGGTACGCTGCCAACTCCGCCTTTTCATTCAGCGCAACACCTATGATATTCAATATCTTATAGACCTCATCAACGAACTCTTGTGGATATTCACCCACCTTTGACCCATAGAACACCAGAGGATTCATCATCATGAAGTCTCTAACCCTAGCTCTCGGGGAAGTAGCAAGAGGGGCTTGGGGCCCTTAGTTGACTTAGTTAGCCATAACTTGGGAAAGTATAGTGAGAGCATCCCAGAGCTCACCATTGGTAGGTTGCTCATTGGGAGTTTGAGCCCTTCTTCCTCGAGTGTTTGGCATGATCTAGCACTGCAAAGAACTATAATTAGGGGAAAACTCACCACAACTCTATATCACAACTTAGAACATGAATAAGGGAAACATTTCCTAAAATGTCTTATAGTCTCCTATTCATAGTCATGGTGTGCTTCACAACCACGAATAGGACTCTAATCAACATGGTGTGTTGGACTTCAAGGATCTATCAACCTGGCTCTAATATAGAGTTTGTCGTGACCCAAGCCTAGGGCCAAGACATGACACGGCGAATGGGGAACTGAAGGAACCCTAAACAAGCCTCTTAACTTATCATTACATATCATTGGTCATGATAGCATATAAAAGACATAAAGAGTAATAATAGGGGGCAATAGGACTAAGGTAGAAGCTTGCATAACATCATAATCAAGAGACAAAGAGTCAATCTCATATCATAGGTACATAACATGTCCAACAAACACCTCTACTACATAGATAAGAGCGGGGACCAAGACAAATCAATCAGGCTCACCCCTATAGTCAAGTAGAACATAGAGAAGAGTGTCTCAATACATAATAAGAGAAACATTGATAAACGTCCCCGAAATAGAGGACTTACCAAGTAGCTTGAGTAGTACCGAACTAGCCACATAGCCAATCCATCCTAAGAGGTACATCAAAATCAACCATATCGAATTCAACAAGATCACAAGGCAACAATTTATGCAAAATGTAGCCACATAGCGGAGGAGGATGATCAAATTAGGCACTGGTTCCTACATAGTGAAATCATATCGGTAAGAGTATGTGTTAGCGCGTTTTAATGTATTAAGCATGTAGGATAGGCATCATAATCAAAATACATAACAATAGGCAATATGCATAGTATAACAATATGGCATGTATGATAAATGCATAAGTAAAACATGCTTAAGTAACTCATGCTCATATAGGATATCATATGTGTAGAAGAGACTAAGCTAGCTTTCCAGGGTACAAACCCCTTGGTAGGTTGGTGATGATGCCACCCCATAACTTAGTTGGTGAGGTACAAACCCCTCACTAGGTCTATGAGCACAAACCCCCATCTTGGTTGATAATGATGTCACCCCATCAACCTGGTGGTGAAGTACAAACCTTTCACTAGGTTGATAAGTACAAACCCCCATCTAGGTTATCCAGACACTTAGTTCCCTCGGATTGGGCATGGTTTAATGCAACACTTTATATAGGATTTATCATATATATAAGTTTATTTCATCAGCATAACATCATTCATATCATATCTCATGCTATGGATCTTCAATTCCTCTAGAAACCATAGTCGAACATCTTATCAAACGCTTGGCAGGTGTGTAATGGGGGTACAAGATCATGCAATTTAGAGATAAAAGCATGCAAGAAAATCCATTATAAAACCATCAATCAACACCTTGCAACACCCTCAAGGAATATACATCAAAACCTCTCATCAAATCTTACAATAGATCCATGATTTATAGCTCAAAAGATAGCAAAACAGTCACAACTTTACATAGCTTTTACATAGTTTGTTGACATGCTCATACTAGTAAACCCATTTGTAAAAATCAACTTTAAATCATGTAAATTGAGTAAAAAAAGATTAGGGCGCAATGGGTGGAAGGACCCAATGGCTAAAACCCACATACCTTAGCTTTGTGGAAGCTCTTTATGAAGGTTGAAAATGGAGACTTGAAGCTTGAAGGAAATCCTTAGATACAGAAGAGGTTTTGAGACTTGAATTTAGGAGTGAATAATATGGCTAAGTGTTTGTGTGAGTATTGGGGAATGTTTAGGGTGATATTAGGGTGAAATATGGTTAAGTATATGTAAAAACATGCTTGGGAATACTTAGGCCTAAGATTTAAAAGTGTTGGTCCGAACTAAAAAAAATGGTCACAAAATAAGGCTGAGGTGCGTCGTGGATGTGACGTGAAAACCTCACTGTTTTCAGCCCTCCTTGAAATTTCATAAATTGATTTGGTTGCTTAAAAATTGGGTTAGACTCTTTTCCCCCTAATTTTGACCCCCTGAACAAGAATATAAAGTCAAATTTTTTATATCGCGTACGAATTTTGAGATATATGGAATTTAAAATTTTGAGCACTTTCGAGGCACATTTTCGAGCACTTTTTGGGGTCGTTTCAATATCTCAACCTTTGTTAACATTCGTTCCCAAATATCAAAGAAATATATATGTGACACAAACAAGACAATATTATCCCATATTGAGATGCTACCATGCACTTAATTTCAAAAATTTCATCATAAGTGTAAAATCATCAAGAACTTGTCAATTTAAATATGAACATATGCATTGATATGAGGCTGAACTTAAGACTTGAAATCACATAGGGGGCTTAGAATAAGTACCTTAGGCTTAAATGGAGTAGAAAAGATAAGGATACTACTTTTGGATATCCGCTTCGGCCTCCCATCTAACACTTTTGACTTGTTGATTCCTCTGAAGGACCTTAACGGATGCTACCTCCTTGTTCCTCAATCTCTTCACTTGCCTATCCAAAATCTGGACTGAAACCTCCTCATAAGTCAAATTATTTTCAACAATACCTACAACATCAAAAGGTACAATGGCATTAGGATCACCCACACATTTTCTCAACATAGAGCAATAGAACACCGGATGAAGCAAATTCATTTCACTAGGTAACTTCAACGCATAAGCTACCTTGAAACCCCTCTTTATCACCTCATAAGGACCAACATATCTTAGACTTAGCTTCCTATTTTTACAAAAATAGACCCACCTTTCATTGGAGAAACATTCAAATAGACCCAATCTCCCACTATGAATTCAAGGTATATCTTCTCACATTGGCATTAAATTTTGGATGACTTTGGACTATTTTCAAACTTTCCCTAATCATCCTAAACCTTCTCAAGAGCCTCCATAACCAAATCCGGTCCTAATAAAGCCACTTCTCTAACCTCAAACCAACCAACTGGTGATCTACAATGTCTCCCATAAAGAGCCTCAAAAGGAGTCATACCGATGCTAGAGTGATAGCTATTGTTGTAGGCAAACACAATCAATGGAAGATGATCATCCCAACTACCCATAAGCTCCAAGACACAAGCCCTAAGCATATCCTCAAGTGTTTGAATAGTTTATTCAGCTTGGATATCCATTTGAGGGTGAAAGGACGTACAAAGGTGAACTTTTGTACAAAGACCCCTTTGAAAAGACCTCCAAAAGTGTAAAGTGAATTCTGCACCATGGTCTGATATAATGGACAAGGGAACCCCATGTAAACTCACTAACTCATGGATGTACAACCTTGTATACTCTTCAATTCCATATGTTGTCTTATCCGGTAGAAAGTGGGCCAATTTTATCATCCTATCAACCACAACACAAATGGAATCAAAACATTTCTAGTCTCGACCAACCCAACCATAAAGTCCATATTAATCACCTCCCACTTCCAAGTAGGAATCTCTATCTATTGGGTTAGGCCACCAAGCCTTTGATGTTCAAGTTTGACTTGTTGATAACTATGGCAACCGGAAACAAATTTGGCAATGTTCCTCTTCAAGCCTCCCTACCAATACACATCCATCAAGTCCCTATAAATTTTGGTGGAACTAGGGTGGATAGAATAAGAAGAATTATGGGATTTATCAATGATCTTCTCCCTCAAGCCATCAATACAAGGCACATACAACCTACCTTAGTATCAAGGGCACCATCTCCCCCTTGGGAGAAAACCTCCACTTTGCCCTCTTTCACCAAGGCCTTTAATTCAAGCAAAGAGGAGTCAAAATCTTGTTTTGCTATCACATCATCAACCAATAAAGACTTACAACCATCAATAACAACCCCATAATTACTAACCTCCTCTAATATAACCCCCAACCGAGCTAACTGATGGACCTCCCTAGCCACCTCCTTACCATACCCATCAACGTGAGCTAGGCTACCCATAGACACCCTACTCAAACCATCCACCAAAATATTTTCCTTACAGGGATGGTAATGAACACTCATGTCATAGTCCTTTAGAAGTTCTAGCCACCTTTTTTGTCTCAAGTTGAGATCTTTTTGAGTGAAGAGATATTAGAGGCTCTTATGATCGGTGAACACATTAACACGCACCTTGTACAAAGAAAATGCCAAATTTTTAATGCAAACACCACGACGGCCAATTTAAGATCATGGGTAGGGTAATTCCTCTCATGCACTTTGAGTTGCCTAGAAGCATAGTATACACCTTACCATTTTACATTAGCATACAACCCAGACCAACTCTAGAAGCATCACAATAAACAATAAATCCCTCAAGCCTGCCCAGTATAGACAATATAGGATTGGAAACAAGCTTATCTTTCAATATTTGAAAGCTCCTCTCACACTCATCGGTCCACACAAACGTAACCTTCTTTGGAGACAATTGCATCATAGGGGAAGCAATGGAGCAGAACCTATTCATAAACCTTCTATAATAACCCGCTATGCCCAAAAAGCTCCTAATATCGGACAGGGTCAATGGTCTAGACCAATTTTTAATCACATCGGTCTTCTTAGGATCCACCTTAATACCATCCCTAGATACCACATGACCCAAGAATGCAACCTCCTTTAACCAAAATTCACACTTTTCGTACTTGGCATACAATTTCTCTTCCCTCAATCTTTGCAACACAACCCTTAAATGACCCATATGATCCTCCCTACTATGTAAATATATCAACATATCATCAATGAGGACCAAAACAAAGAAATCAAGGTAGGGTTTAAAGACCCTATTCATTAGGTCCATGAAGATGGCTGGTGCTTTGGTCAACCCAAATGACATCACAACAAACTCATAATGCCCTTATCTAGTCCAAAAGACCATCTTGGGTATATCACACTCCCTTACCATCACTTGATGATACCCGGACTGAAGATCAATCTTAGAGAAAAAGCTAGCCTCTTGCAATTAGTCAAATAAATCATCAATCCTTAGAAGAGGATACATATTCTAGATAGTGACCCTATTGAGTTGTCAGTAGTCACTGTATATTCTAGGTGACCTATCCTTCTTCTTTACAAACAACACTGATGCACTCCAAGATGATTGGCTAGACCTAATAAAAAACCCTTCTCAAACAAATCTTTTAATTTTTTCTTCAACTTCTATAGCTCTGCCAAGGCTATACGATAAGGGGGAATATAAATGGGTTGAGTATCAGGGAGGAGGTCTATGCCAAAGTCTATTATCTTTTTAGGAGGAACACCAGGAATGTCATTTGGGAAGACATCAAGAAACTCATTTACAATTGGGACCGGCTTAATGGGAATGGCTTTAGACTCCACATTCTTAACCCTCACAAGATGGTAAAGACACCCCTTAGAGATCAACTTACGGGCTTTAATGTAAGAGATAAATCTACCCTTGACCACCATATCTTTATTTTCTCACTCAAGGATGGGTTCATTTGGAAATTGGAAATTGACCCTATGTGTTCTACTAAATCTCCCCTTGACCACCACATCTTGACTTTCCCACTCAAGGATGGGTTCATTAGGAAATTTAAACTTGACCATATGGGTTCTACAATCAATAGAAGCATAGTAGGCATGCAATCAATCTATCCCAAGAATGACATCAAAATCAACCATGTCTAATTCAACAAGATCACAAGGCAACCATTTATGCAAAATGCAAATTGGTTGATCTCTATACACCTTCCTAGCAATAATCAATGTACCAATAGGAGTAGATACCTCGTAAGACTCATACAATAACTCAGACTCAACATGAAACTTTTTAGTAACAAAAGGGGTAACAAAAGAAAGGGTGGCACCCGAATCAATCAAAGCATATGCATCAAAGTCAAAGATTTTCAACATACCGGTAACAACATCGGGAACCTCACCAACCCCTTGCCTCCTATGTAGAGCATAAAATCGACTGTGCCTTGGGGCACCACCTTGAGCACTACCTCTACCCAATGTGATTGCATTCGCACCTAGGCTTTTACCATAATTTCTTGGACAATCCACCTTTTTCTGCCAAATCTCCCCACAATCAAAACATGTATTAGAACCCTTCAAGTATGGGCTCCTATGACTATTTCCATAATTAGGACACACATAAATGGGAGCCACACCACCAATACCTTGAGACCTAGGGAAGTCATTGGTCAACCCCCTATTAGTCGTATGAGAAGACCCTTGGCCTTGATGGAACTAGCCACCCCTTTGGACTTACCCTCAAAACGATCCATCTTGGCCTCATGGTCCCTTCTCTTCTTCAACTTTTCTTCCTCTATTTGTTCTGCATATGTCATCTACTGAGACAAGTCCAGGTCACTAATTAGCATGGCAGTCTGAAATTCTTCACTCACCAAGTTGGAGACCCCCATAACAAACTTATTCATCCTAGATCGTCCACCAAATAAGGAGCATACCTTGAAACTTGATTTAACTTGAGGGCATACTCCCTCGCACTCATAGCAGCTTGTTTCAAGTTTATGAACTCTACCAACTTAGCTTCCCTAAGCTCAAGAGGGAAAAACCAATTAAGAAAAGCCAATTTGAACTCCTCCTAAAGCACCATATTCCCTTCTCCCCTTTCCATTGATCATACAATATTTGGGCTACCCCTTTGAGTTGGTACACAGCCAACTCTACCTTTTCATTCGACCTAACACCTATGATATTCAAGATCTTGTAGACCTCATCAATGAACTCTTATAGATCTTCACCCACCTTTGACAAATAGAACACCAGAGAATTCATCCTCATAAAGTCTCTTACCCTAGCTCTAGGGGCAGTTGCATGAGGGGCGTGGGCACCTTGGTTGACATTGTTGGCCATAACTTGGGCAATCATAGTGAGAGTATCCTGGAACTCACCATTGGTAGGTTGTTCATCGCATATTTGGGCCCTTCTTCCTCGATTATTTGGCATGATATACCATAGCAAAAAATAATCATTAAGGGGAAAACATGCCACAAATCTATAGCATGACTTAGAACATGAAGAAGGGAAATATTTCCTAAAATGTCTTATAGACTCCTGTCCATAGTCATGGCATGCTTCATAACTATGAATAGGAATCTAATCAACATGGTGTTTTAGACTCTAAGGATCTATCAATTTGGCTTTGATACCAAGTTTGTCATGACTCAAGCCTAGGGCCTAGACGCGACACGGGGAATAGGAAACCCGAAGGAATCCTAAAAAAGCCTTTTAACTTATCATTACACATCATTAGTTACGGTAACTTATCATTACACATCATTAGTTACGGAAGCATATAAAAGACATAAAGAGTAAGAATAGGGGGAAATGGGACTAAGGGAGAAGCTTACATAATATCATAATCAAGAGACAAATAGTCAAGCTCTTGTCATAGGTACATAACATGTCTAACAATTAGGACTAAGGGAGAGAAAGAGAGTTTAATACTTAAATAACATAGATGAGCCAAAGCTCATACATAATACATAGCTTTTCCAATAACACCTCTACTCACAGATAGTTAGGGGGGCTAAGACAAAGCAATCGAGCTCACCCTCATAATAAGGTAGAACATAGAGAAGAATGTCTCAATAAATAATTAAAAAAATATTGATAAACATCCCCAGAATAGAGGACTCATCAACTAACTTGAGTAGTACCGAACTAGCCATATGGAGGAGGAGGATGATCAACTTGGCTTCCGATCCCTACATGGTGATATCATGTAGGCAAGAGTATGCGTTAGTACATTTGAATGTACTAAGTATGTAGGATGCAATATAATAAG
>DF357665.1:42786-67390 GCA_000787875.1 Solanum virginianum | reverse complement strand
CCTACATGGTGATATCATATAGGCAAGAGTATGCGTTAGTACATTTGAATGTACTAAGTATGTAGGATGCAATGCAACAAGAGATAGGCATCATAATCAGCATGCATAATATAACAATATGGCATGTATGATTAATGCATAGGTAAAATATGCTTAAGTAACTCATGCTCATATAGAATATCATATGTGTATAAGACACCAAGCTAGCTTTCTAAGGTACAAACCCCTGGGTAGGTTGGTGATGATGTCACCCCATCACTTAGGTGGTGAGGTACGAACCCCTGACTAGGTTGATGAGTACCAACGCCCATCTAGGTTGATGCTGATACCACCCAATCACCCTAATAGTGAAGTACAAACCCTTAACTAGGTTGATGAGTACAAACCTCCATCTAGGTTATCTAGACTCTTAGTCCCCCGGATTGGGCATGGTCTAATGCAACACTTTATATAGGATTTATCATATACATAAGCTCATTTCATCATCATAACATCATTCATATCATATCTTATGCTTTGGACCTTTAATTCCTCAAGAAAGCATAGCCGGACATCTTATCGAACACTCGGCAAGGGTGTAATGGGGGTACAACATCATGCAATTTAGAGATGAAATTATGCAGGAAAATCCATTGTAAAATCTTCAATCAACAACTTACAATACCCTTAAGCAATATACATCAAAACTCATTATCAAATCTTATAATAGATCCATGATTTATAGCTCAAAACATAGTAAAACAGTCATAACTTTACATAGCTTTAACATAGTTCGTAGACATTTCTCATAATAATAAACCCATTTGTAAAAATTAACTTTAAATCATGAAAATTTAGTAAAAAAGAGATTAGGGCCCCATGGGTGGAAGGACCCAGTAGCTACAACCCATATACCTTTGCTTTGGGGAAGCTCTTGATGAATGTTGAAAATGGAGGCTTGATGCTTAAAGAAAATCCTTAAATCTGGAAGAGGTTTTGACACTAGAATTTAGGAGTGAAAAATATGGCTAAATATTTGAGTAATTATTGGGAAATGTTTAGGGTGATATGAGGGTGAAATATGGCTAAGTATAGGTAAAAACATGCTTGGGAACACTTAGGCCTAGGACCTAAAAGTCTTGGACTAAACTAAAAAAAACAATCACATAATAAGTCAGAGGAGTCTCACGGAGGCGACGCGAAAACCTCACTATTTTCAGCCCTCCTTAAAATTTCATAAATCGATTTGGTTGCTTTAAATTAGGGTTAGACACTTTTTCCCTAATTTTGATCCTCTAAACACAAATATGATATTGGATTTTTCATATTGCATATGGAATTTTAGATACATGGAATTTAAAATTTTGGGCACTTCCAAGTCAAATTTTTGGGCACTTTTTGGGGTCGTTTCAGTGTGACAACCACCAACCAATTGAGGGGTTGATCCCTCAATAGCCTCTCCAGGGGGTGGTAGGACTTGGATTATATAACAATGGTCTCTTACTACACATGTAATATGTTCTATATAAGCATGTTTACTTCAAGCATCATTCATGCATGCCATATTGCTATATGCTCATTTATTTCCTACTTATGCATTTCGATTATGTTGCCTATCTCTTATAGCATTACATCCGACATACTTAGTACATTCAGATGTACTAACGCATACTCTATGCCTACATAATGTTACCATGTAGGAACTGGAGCCCCACTTGATCATCCTCCTCCTTCACGTGGCTAATACTATCTTTTGAAGCAATCTTGGTGAGTCCTTAACTCCGAGGACAATAGCTAGTGATCCTATGCTATGTAAAGATCCAGGTGCTTTCACCACACACTACACCATTAGAGATGTAAAGTTTGTAAGGGCACTATGTGACTTAGGTGCCAATATCAATTTGATGCCTCTTGCAATCTATAAGAAGCTTGGATTGGTAACCCCTACTCCTACTAGCATGTGGTTGTTAATGGTTGATCATACGGTGAAAAATCTTGTGGGGATACTTTATGATATGTTGGTAAAAGTGGAAAATTTTGTATTCCATGAAGACTTTATGATCCTTGATTGTGGAGTTAATTTTGAAGTTTCTATTATCTTGGGAAGGCCCTTCTTTACTACTACACGCAACTTGGTGGCTATGGAAAAGGGCTTGATTAAGTTTAGATTTTAAAATAATGAGGTTTTGTTCAATATGTCTCAGTAAGCAAGGAAAGACAATAATGAAAGAGTGGTTTCTATTATTGAGACTATTGATGATGCTGAGCCAGAAGTACCACTCAAAGTAAGGTTGGATGCTGACACTTTGGCGGCAGTACTGATGAACTTTCATAGAGATGGTATCCTAGGCTATGAGGATATGATGAATGCCCTAGGGGCGTATTATGGTCCTAGACATTAAACTAAACTAGAGCTAGATTTGCAGAATCGGGAGTCATCACCGACAAATCCCTTCATAGAAGACCCACTGGTGTTAGAATTGAAGGCTTTTCCAGCACATCTGAGATATGCCTTTTTTTGGATTCAACAGCACTTTGTTGGTCTTAATATCCACAGATTTGAATAATGATGTCACAACCCAAAGGCCTCGACATGACCGACGAATGGGAAACCTGAAGGAGTCCCAAATAAGCCTCATAGCATATTATTACACATCCTTAGTTGCAAAAGCAATTAGAATGGCAATAAGAGATAAATGTAAATAAGGGGAATAGAGACTAAGGATAACTTCCATATTATGAACATCAAGAGTCAATAGAGTCAAAGCTCATAGTATAGATACATAATATGTCCAGTCAAAGCTCATAGCACAGATACATAACATGTCCAACAGTACCTCTACTACATAGATAAGAGTAGGGCCCAAGACAAAGCAATGGGACTCACCCTTATAGTCAATACATAAGTCAAAGAGAATGTCTTGATACATAGCAAGAGATCATAACTAACATCCCGAGAATAGAGGACTCACCTACAAGCTTGATAGAAGTCGTACTAGCCACATGGAGGAGTAGAATGATCAAGCGGTGCACAGGTTCCTACATGGTGATATCATGTAAACATAGAGTATATGTTAGTACATATGAATATACTAAGTATGTAGGATGAAAAGCAACAAGAGGTAGACATCATAGGCAAAATGCATAATCATAAGCAATGAACAGTATACTAGCAATATGATATGTATGAATGATGCTTGAAGTAAAACCATGCTTATATGGATCATAATACGAGTGTAGGAAGTGACCATCTTAGTGCAAGCCAAGTCCTACCACCCCCTTGGATAGGCCCATGAGGTACTAACCCCTTCATAAGGTTGATGGAATACAAACCCCCCATCGAGGTTGACAGAGTATAAACCCCCATCAAGGTTGATACATACCAAGCCCCAACAAGGTTACCTAAGCCTACCACCCCCGAGCTACATGACCAAGGTACCAACCCCTCAATAGGTTACCCGGGCCTACAACCCCCCTAGCTAGGCTTGGTCATTCCCAACACTATATAGAGATGTATCATATATACATATAAACACTCTTTTCATCATCATTTACATACTTTCCTTTTTATCATCATTACATCATTATTCTATCATTGTTTCATCATCATTTCACCATCATATTATCATTAATCTCATAAGACATACATTGGACCTTCAATTCCTTAAGAATCCACAACCGGACATTTTGTGAAATACTTAGAGGGTGTATAATGCTAATGTAAAATCATGAAATTCAAGAGTGAAATAATGCTATAAAAATAAGTGTAAATCCATAAATAGATACTTGGTAACACCCTCAAACAATATACATCAAGACCCTCAATTAATTCTCACAATAGACCCTTGCTTTATAGTTCCAGACATAGCAAAACAGTCATAATTTCATGAACCCAACATAGTGTGCAGTAATTTTCATAATAGATAAGACCCATGAATAAATCAACTTTAAATCATATTATTTTTAGTAAAAAGAGCTTGGGTATCATGGGTGAAAGGAACCCATGAAAGAAACCCACACACCTTAGCTTTGGAGATGAACTTGGTCAAGATTGGAGATGGATACTTGAAGCTTTAAAGAAGAACCTTGAGGCAAATCCTTAGTTCCAGATGAGGTTTTGAGACTTGAATTTAGGAGTGAAAAATTTGGCTAAGTGTTTGAGTATTTATTGGGAATATTTAGACTGATACGAGGGGATGGTGAAAATAGTTAAGTATAGACATTTTCATATTTGAGAACACTTAGGCCCAAGACATAAAAGTCTTGGACCATGTTTAAAAACACAGACACTTTTTTATAAAGAAGTGACGCGGATTCCTCTCTGGAATTTGCATTTTAGTAATTTTAAATTTTGATACGGTTGCTCTAAAATTGGTGTTAGACCCATACCCCCCTAATTTTGACCTTCTGAATGAGAATATAAAGTCAACTTTTTGATATCACGCATGAATTTTAAGATATATAAAAATTACAATTTTGGGCACTTTTTATGGTTGTTTCAGAAGAGCAAGCAGATGCCCTTGTAATGGTGCTCAAACAATTTAAGAAGGCCATTAGATGGATGATTCCAGATATTATTAGTATCTTTCCTGGGGTACGTATACATAAAATCCAGTTGGTCAAGGACTACAAGACAAGAATTGATCACCAAAGGCGCCTTAACCCTCCTATGTAAGAAGTTGTGTGCAAAGAGATCATTAAATGGTCAGATGCAATGGTAATCTACCCAATCGTCGATAGTGAATAAGTGATCCTGGTGTAGTGTGTTCCAAAGAAAGGGGGTATCGTAGTGGTACCTAATGCCAACAATGAGTTGATCCCAATGCAGCCAGTCACAAGATGGAGGGTGTTTACAGATTACAGAAAACTCAATGCCTTGACAGAGAAGGATCACTTTCCTATGTCATTCATGGATCAGATGTTGGATCTACTAGTTGGAAAGGGGTGGTACTTCTTTCTTGATGGATATTCAGGTTACAATCAGATCAACATTGCTCTATAGGATCAAGAGAAGACCACATTTACATGCCTGTATGGAACCTTTGCATTCAAAAGGATGCCATTCGGGTTATGTAATGCTCCAGCAACATTCCAGAGATCCATGATGTCCATTTTCTTAGACATGGTGGAAAAAACTATTATAGTCTTCATGGATGACTTTAGTGTGGTGGGAAACTCATTTGAAGATTGTTTGAAGCACCTAGCTACATGATGTTTTGCAATGATACGAAGAGAGCCATCTCATACTAAACTGGGAAAAATGTCACCTTATGGTGAAAGAGGGTATTGTGATGGGGGACAGGATAGCTAGCAAATGTTTTGAGATTAACAGAGCTAAAGTAGAGATGATTGAGAAACTCTTACCATCCATCTCAGTAAAGGGTGTGAGGAGTTTCTTGGGGCATGCAGGACTTTATCGGAGGTTCATAAAAGACTTCTCTAAAATTGTACACCCATTCTATAAATTATTGGAGAAAGATGCTAAGTTCATATTTGATGATACATGTTTGAAAGCCTTTGAAGAGTTAAAGAAGGGGTTGATCTCAGCGCCAATCATTGTTGTTCCAGATTAGTCCAAGCCCTTTGAGATCATGTGTGATGCAAGCGGGGTTGCTTTAGGTATGGTATTGGGATAGTGCAAAGAGAAGATATTACATCTCATATACTATGCTAGCAAAGCCCTAAATACAACCCAAAAAATTACACCATCACAAAACAGGAGTTAGTCGCATTGTTCTTTGCATTTGAAATATTCTATCATATCTGTTAGGGGCCAAAGTGGTGGTGTACACAGACTACTTAGCACTTAAATATTTGATGTATAAGAAGGATGCAAAGCCAAGGTTGTTGAGATAGGTACTTCTCTTGCAAGATTTTAACTGTGATATCATCGATAAAAAAGGGATGGAGAATTAGGTTGTAGATCACCTCTCTATATTGGAAGAAGGGGTGATGATCAAATTTGATGATAGATTAGAGATAAATGATTCATTTCCCAATGAGAGAGTGTTGGTTGCTTTGCAGATTATGCAAACTAGTTAATAAGTGATATCATGCCACCCCATCTAAACACACATCAGTGTCGAAAGTTTATGTCTAATGTGAGAAAGTTCATCTGGGATGACCCATACTTGTTCCCTACATATACTGATGGGATTATTCATCATTGCACTCCAGAGGTTGAGATGATGAGCATCTTTGAGGCATGTCACCCATCATTGGTGGGAGGACATCATAGTGGGATTCGAACAGCCCATAAGATCTTCAAATATGGTTATTACTGGCCCACTATCCACCAAGATGCCCATGACTATGTCAAAGCTTGTAACATGTGCCAAAGAGTATATGGGGTTTCCTGTAAGCATGAGCTCCTTCTAAACCTTATTATGGTGATTGAGTTATTTGATGTATAGGGGATAGGTTTCATGGGACTATTTGTTAGCTCGCATGAAATAAGTACATCTTAGTTACTATGGATTATGTGTCAAAGTAGGTAGAGTCCATCACTCTACCCAATAATAAGGGTTAAAGTGTCACAACATTTCTGAAAAAGAACATCTTCTCAAAGTTTGACACCCCTTGGGCAATCATCAGTGATGGAGGCTCTCACTTCTGCAATAGACTTTCTAAACCTCTTCTTCAAAAATATGGAGTGAAATATCAGGTGGCGATGCCTTATCATCCTCAAACAAGTGAGTAGGTGAAGGTGTCCAATAGGGAAATTAAATAGATCCTATCCAAGACTATGAATGCAAACTAGACAGATTGGTCGCGAAAGCTGGATGACGCACTTTGGGAATATCGGACTATATTCAAGACCCCTATAGGCATGTCTCCCTGCCAACTTGTCTTTGGGAAATCATGTCACTTGCTAGTACAGATTAAGCATAAAGCAATATGGGCACTGAAGAAGTTGAATTTAGGCTAAAATGATTCAGCAAACTCCAGGCTGAGCCAACTCAATACCTTAATGAGTTTCGATTGAAAGCATATGAGAGCTCAGCCTTGTAGAAATAAAGAATGAGCTATAGCATGACCATTACATAGAAAATTGCACATTCATACCTAGAGATTTGGTGCTACTCTATAATTCTAGACTAAAGTTATTCCCGAGGAAGCTCAAATTCATATGGTTAGGACCCTTTCGAGTAGCATGCACCTTTGATCGTGAGGCAATTGAGTTGGAGAGGAAAAATGGAGGAACTTTCACTATAAATGGCCAAAGATTCAAGCTATATCTTGGAAATATGGAATAGATAAAAGGTGGTCGAAGAATGGGATCTTGAGGAAGTTTGAGTACTCAAGCTATCTATGTCCTACCACAATAATAAATTAGGCACTTCTTAAAAGGCAACACAAGGTGGACCCTGGCGCTTTGGCACCCAGGTATGTTTTTGACCTTTCATGTTCTATTTTTGGTTGATTTTGTGCATTAGGCATGCCTACTATGCTTTTATTGATTGTAGAACCTGGAGGGTCAAGTTTCAATTTCCTAATAAACCCATCCTTGAGTGGGAGAGTCAAGATCTGGTGGTCAAAGGTAGGTTCATTTCATGCATTAAAGCCCATAAGTTGATTTTTAGGTGATGTTTGTACCATCTTGTGAGGGTTAAGGATGTAGAGTCCAAGTCCCTTCTATTTAGTTGATCCCTGTTGTAAATGTGTTTCTTGATGTCTTCCCAAATGACCTTTCTGGTGTCCCTCTCGAAAGGGTGATAGATTTTGGCATAGATCTCCTTCCCCATTCTCAACCTATCTCTATTTCCCCTTACTATATGTCCCATGAGTTGAAGGAGTTAAAGGAGCAATTGAAAGATATTTTGGAAAAGGGATTTATTAGACCTAATCAATCACATTAGGGTGGTCCGATGTTGTTTGTGAAAAAGAAGGATAGGTTACTTAGGATGTGCATTGATTACCAGTAGCTCAATAGGGTCACTATAAAGAATAGATATCCTCTTTCAAGTATTGATGATTTGTTTTACCAATTGCAAAGGACTAGCTTCTTCTCTAAGATTGATCTTTGGTCTAGGTATTATCAAGTGAGGGTGAGGGAGTGTGATATTCCCAAGATGGTCTTCCGAACTAGATATAGAAATTATGAGTTTGTTGTGATGTTGTTTGGGTGGACTAATGCACCGGCCATCTTCATGGACCTTATGAATAGGGTATTCAAACCTTTCCTTGATTCCTTTGTTGTGGTCTTCATTGATGATATTTTGATCTACTCACATAGTAGGGAGGACCATATGAGTCATTTAAGGGTTGTGTTACAAAGGTTGAGGGAGGAGAGATTGTGTTCTAATAATAACAAGTTTGAATTTTTGTTGAAGAAGGTTGCATTCTTTGGTTATGTAGTATCGAGGAATGGTATAAAAGTAGATCATAAGAAAACCGATGTGATTAGGAATTGGCCTATACCATTGACCCTGTCGGATATTAGAAGCCTCTTGGGACTTGCGGATTACTATAAAAGGTTTGTGAATGGGTTCTTCTCTATTTCATCCCCTATTATCAAATTGACACAAAAGAAGGCTAAGTTTATATGGACCAATGAATGTGAGAGAAGCTTTCAAACATTGAAGAATAGGCTTGTGTCTGCTCCTATATTATCACTACTGAATGGTCTTGATGGTTTTGTTGTGTATTGTGATGCATCTACAGTTAGTTTGGGTTGTGTGCTTATTCAAAATGGTAAGGTCATATCTTATGCTTCTAGATAACTCAAGGGTCATGAAAGGAACTACCCTACCTACGATATAGAGTTAGCCGTTGATGTGTTTGCATTAAAGATTTGGCATCATCCCTTGTATAGGGTGCATGTTGATGTCTTCACTGATCATAAGAGCCTCTGATATGTCTGCACTCAAAAAGCTCTCAACTTGAGACAAAAAAGGTGTCTAGAACTTCTCAAAGACTATGACATGAGTGTGCATTATCATCTGGGTAAGGCAAATGTGGTGGCAAATGCTTTGAATAGGGTGTCCATGGGTAGCTTAGCTCATGTGGATGGTGGCGATAGGGAAATGGCTATGGAGGCGCAAAGATTGGCTAGATTGGGGGTTAGGTTGGATGAGGTTGGTGACAATGGTGTATTTGTTATTGATGGGTCTAAGCCTCTATTGGTTGATGAGGTGATAGCAAAACAAGATCTTGATTCTTCCTTGCTTGAGTTGAAGGCCTTGGTGAAAGAGGTTGCAAGGTGTTGATTGATGGTTTTGATAGCAAAACAAGATCTTGATTCTTCCTTGCTTGAGTTGCAGGCCTTGGTGAAAGAGGGCAAAGTAGAGATTTTCTCCCAAGGGGGTGATGGTGCCCTTAGGTACCAAGGTAGGTTATGTGTTCCTTGTGTTGATAGTTTGAGGGAGAAGATTCTTAATAAGGCCCATAATTCTTCTTATTCTATCCACCTTGGTTCCACCAAAATGTATAGAGACTTGAAGGATGTGTATTGCTGGGGAGGTATGAAGAGGGACATTGACAAATTTGTTTTCGGGTGCCATAGTTGTCAACAAGTCAAAGTTGAACATCAAAAGTCGGGTGGCCTAACCCAAGATATAGAGATTCCCAATCAGAAATAGGAGGTGATCAATATGAAAAGTCAAAGCCAAACATCAAAGGTCGGGTGGCCTAACCCAAGACATAGAGATTTCTACTTTGAAGTGGGAGAGATTAATATGGATTTTATGGTTGGGTTGCCCAAGACTAGAAAGGGTTTTGATTCCATTTGGGTGGTGGCTAATAGGATGACGAAATCAGCTCACTTTCTACCGGTTAAGACCACCTATGGGGCAGAGAGTATGTAAGGTTGTACATCCATGAGTTAGAGAGGTTACATGGGGTTTCTTTATCCATCATATTGGATCGTAGTGCACAATTCACTTCACACTTTTGGAGGTCTTTTCAAAGGGTTTTGGTACAAAAGTTCACTTTAGTACGGCCTTTCACCCTCAAATGGATGGCCAAGCTGAAATAACTATTCAAACACTTAAGGAAATGCTAAGGGCTTGTGTATTGGAGTTGAGGGTAGTTTATATGACCATCTTCCTTTGATTAAGTTTGCCTACAACAATAGCTATCACTCTAGTATTGGTATGGCTCCTTTTGAGGCTCTTTATGGGAGACATTGTATTTCACCAGTTGGTTGGTTTGAGGTTGGAGAGGTGACTTATTTGGGACCAGATCTTGTTATGAAGGCTCTTGAAAAGGTAAAGATGATTCGAGAAAGGCTGAGAACAGCCCAAAGTCATCAAAACTCTTATGCCGATGTGAGAAGAGACCTTCAATTCAAAGTGGGTGATTGGGTTTATTTGAAAGTTTCTTCAATGAAAGGTGTGGTCTATTTTGGCAAAAAAGTAAGTTGATTCCAAGGTATGTTGGTCCTTATGATGTCTTGAGGAGGGTTGGCAAGGTAGCTTATGAATTGAAGTTGCCTAGTTGAATAAATTTGGTCCACCCATTGGTCCTTATGAGGTCTTGAGGAGGGTTGGAAAGGTAGCTTATGAATTGAAGTTGCGTAGTGAAATAAATTTGGTTCACTCGGTGTTCTATATCTCAATGTTGAGAAAATATGTTGGTGACCCTAATGCTATTGTGCCTCTTGATGTTGTGGGTGTTGTTGAGGATAACTTGACCTACGAGGAGGTTCTGGTTTAGATCCTAGATAGACAAGTGAATAGACTGAAGAATAAGGAGGTGGCATCTATTAAGGTCCTTCGGAGGAACCAACAAATCGAAAGTGCTACTTGGGAGGCCAAAGCGGACATGGAAAAATGGTATCCTTATCATTTCCACTCCACCCAATCCTATGGTACTACTTCTAAGCCCCCTATTTAATTTCAAGTCTTATGTTTCAGCCCCTATGTCATGCATATGCATTCATGTTTAAGTTGGCAAGTTTATGATGATTTTATATTTACAATGAGATTTTGAAAATGGTGTTTTAAATGTAATATTGCACTTTAGTTGGGGATGGTTTGTTAATGATCATTCTTGTCTTGTACGTCTGTTTTAAATTCAGGGGACGAGTGTTCCCAAGGGGGAGATAATTAAATGACCCCCAAAAATTGCCCAAAAATACGCCTCGAAATGCTCAAAATTTTAAATTGCATATATCTCAAAATCCATTTGTTATTTCAAAATTTTGACTTTATATTCTTATTTGGGGGGTCCAAATTAGGGGGAAAAGGGTCTAACCCTGATTTTAGAGCAACTGTAGCAAATTTTGATTTTTCCAAAATTTTAATTTCTAGAGGCAGTCTACGACAGCTCTGCGACGTGCCTCTGTCGAGGAGCAGTGTCAATTTTGCCCAATTTTGTTGTCTCGATCCAAGACTTTTAAGTCTTGGGCCTAATTGTTCCCAAGCGTGTTTTTACCTATACTTAGTCATATTTCACCCGCATATCACTCAAAACATTTCTCAATACTCACTCAAACACTTAGTCATATTTTCACTCCCCAAACTCAAGTCCGAAACTCTCATCCCAAGCTAAGGTTCTCCTTCAAGGCACTTCTTCAAGCTTAAATTCTCTATCTCTAATCTTCACCAAGTTCATCTCTAAGCCAAGGTATGTGGGTTTCTTTCATAGGTTCCTTTCACCCATAATACTCAAGCCTCCTTTTACATATATTACATGATTTAAAGTTAATTTACAAATGGGTCTTGATTATTATAAAATTCACTGCACACTATGTTAAAGCTATGTAAAGTTGCGACTGTTTTGCTATGTTTTGAGCTATAAATCATTAATCCATTGTAAGATTTAAGAATGGGTTTTGATTTATATGTCTTGAGGGGGTTGCAAGGTGTTTATTGATGGTTTTACAATATACCCAAGCGTCCTTTTATTGTAAGATTTGAGAAGGGATTTTGATGTATATATCTTGAAGGTGTTACAAGGTGTTGATTGATGGTTTTACAATAGATTTTCTTGTATGATTTCATTCCTATATTTCATGGTTTTATACTAGCATTACACACCCTCAAAGTGTTTGATAAAATATCCAAATGTGGTTTCTTAAGGAATGAAAGGCCCAAAGCATTAGATATGATATGAATAATGTTATGATAATGAAATGAGCTTATGTATATGCTATACTCTATATAAAGTGTTGCATTAGACCATACCCAATCCAGGGGAACAAGAGCCTGGGTAACCATGTTGGGGGTTTATGCTCATCAACTATGCGAGGGGTTTATACTTCATCACCGTGTTGGTAAGGTGTGATTACCGTCAACAATGTGAGGTGTTTATACCGCACAACCACCAAGGGGCTTATACCTTGAACAACTAGCTTTGTCTCTTCTACACATATGATATCCTACATATGTAGGAGTTACTTAAGCATGCTTTACTTAAGCATTGATCATATATGTCATATTGTATATTATGCCTATTGCCTAATATTATGCATTTTGATTATAATGCCTATCAATTGTTGCATTACATCCTACGTACTTAGTGCATTCAAATGTACTGACACATACTCTATGCCTACATGATGTCACCATGTAGGAACTGGTGCCCAAGTTGATCATCCTCCTGCTCGTGGCTAGTTCGGTGCTATTCAATCTAGTTGGTAAGTCCTCTACTTCGGGGACCTAGTCTATGTTTCTTCTATTATGTATTGAAATATTCATCTTTATTGTTTATTTTGACTATGAGGGTGAGCCCAATTACCTTTTCTTGGGCTCCGCTCTAATCTATGTATTAGAGGTGTTTGTTTGACATGTTAAGTATCTATGATATGAGTTTAATTCTTGTCTTTTGACACAGATTTTGTGCAATCTTTTCCCTTATCCTCATTTTCCCATTCTATTATCTTTGATACTTAATTTATTGCTTCCATGACCAAGGATGTGTAATGATGCTTTATGAGCTTTCTTGGAGTCCCTTCGGGTTCCCTTGCGCTGTGTCACGTCTAGGCCCTAGGCTTGGGTCATGACACTTGTGGTCTATAACTACCTAAATTTTTGATCCTGAGGTTTTCTTGCATGTGTTCTTTTTCCCTGTGGATATTTATTTTCTATTAAACAATCACATTTAGGATGTTTAGATAATGTTTGTAGCATATAGTACCAATACTTGTGGCATATAGTATATTTTTATATTTTGTTTGAAAAATGATATCCACCAAAAATTTTGATTAAGTGGTAGATAGTAACCATGCATGTTTAGGTGTCTAACAATATCTGTTCTGATAAGTAAGTGTACATTAAGATAGAAAACATGATATGTGAGTCTTTTGTTAATAATGTGTGAAGTGTCATGTGAGTGTGAGATTTATATGATAAATTAATGTATTTTGTGCTAATTCAGAACTTACCCTGTTACTCTAAGTTAGATTGTATATTAATTGGATTATGAAAGGATCGTAAGTTGTGTACCTTGACTGAGGCAAAAAGCCTAAGTTGAGGGTGGCTACCAAAAATGGCCCTAGTTCAGGGGATAGATATTGTGTACTTCAACACAGGCTAAAAGCCTAAGTTGAGGGTGGTTGGTGTAAGGGTAAGGCAACAAAATAAGGGGGTGAGTTAGGGATGAGGAGAAAAAAAGAGAAGAAAAATCATGTACTGGGTGCAAGAAAAATAAAAGAGGTCTTAGAAAGAGCTAAAAAGCAAAACAAAGAGTAAAAACAAGGAAAAAAGCTAAAAAAAAATGAAAAGAAAGCACCCAGAAAAGCTTGAAAGAGGAAAAAGGGAGAATAAAATAAAAATAGCTAAGTTGGCAGGGCAAAAGTGTAGAAAAATGCAGTTTTAAGGCGGGCCTTTAGTCACTATTTTCCCAAAATATTGTACCAAAGCCCCCGAGCCTACTTTACAAGCCTAGAAAGTCCTAAAGTGATCCTAGTCCAGCTAGTTGAAGGTCTAAGTCATGAGTATAGGGGCAAGCCTATGGTACTAGTCATTATGTATAAATATCTTTGGTGAGATTTAGTGTTTTTGCACCCTCCCAAGGATAAACATGAAATCATAATTGAGTGTCATATATGGGAGTTCTTTCTATGAGGGAACTTGCATTGCATTTTTAGCATTTGACTTATTCAGTGAATATGGACTGTTGATAATCTCTTGCTTGTCATACTTGTATTATCACATGCACCAGTTTACATTAGTTTGCTAACTAGCTATCTAACCCTATTTTGAAACATTGACGTGGGTATATGAGTCTAAGATGTATGCCAATTAGTTGAGGTCTGTGTGTTACTATATTGTCTATATAGGTTGAGTCATCGCTTGAGAACAACAACAATTTTAAGTTAAGAATGTTGGTGTGCTCCCAAAATACAACACTTTTAATACTTAAAACTTAGGATTTTGTATGTTCTCAATGTGATATTTATGGGTTTTATATGTTTTTATGTTTAGATTTGCAAGATTACAGGTTGCCAATGATTTGGGAAATATAGCAGAAGTTGCTGGTTTTTGTTGTTTTACAAGACCTTATACGAATCGTAGAACATACTATGAGTCATGAAAGTGTTTCATGAGGAACTCCAGTAAAGGGCTAAGTTTCTGAAGTTAATTCTACAAATATGCAGATAAGTCGTGGAGCAATTTACGAGTCGTAGACCACCTTTCGTGCCCTGAGGATCAGAGAAGTGGACTTGCAGGAAAGTTATCAGACGAAATCCTTTTTACAGATGGTAAACCACTTTACGAGTCGAAAAGGGGTGTCGTAGAAGAGAAGGCCAAAATTCCAATAGCTGATTACGAGAACCCCACTACAAACCGTAGAAGACACTATGAGTCGTAGAGTGCTTTTGTGGAGTTTGCTAACCAATTTTTCTTATTTGTTTAGGACTTGTTTTTACTAATTATAAATAGGTTTTTAGGGTGATTTTTGAGAAGTTCTAGTTAGTTCATGTCAGTGTTTTGTAGTTTTAGGTTAGTACTTAGAGAACTTAATATTCTGAAAGAGAAAATTATGAGAGAGTTTTTGAAATACTTGTGCTCTAATTCAATCTTCAAGCTTGTGATTTTCATTGACATTGGATTTGTTTGTTCTTAATTCAATTGCATAATTATTTAATTATGTCTTCTCAACTCATAATCTCTTCATCTATACATAGCATGAGTAGCTAAATCCACAACTAGGGTTGTGGAAACCATGAAGAACTAACAAAGTAAAACCAGATAATTCATGATTCTTGCAAGGTGTATATGCATATATTAATTAACTCTCTTTGTTTTGCATATTTTCTAGTAGTGGCCAACATTAAAACCCACCTACTGCTGCTGATTGGATCAAAGTAGTAATGAATAGGAAAAAAGATTAATTAATAAGGTTTGATTGATGAGTTCTCGTCTAATCAACCAAACTGGTCCAAGGGGAGGTTGTCCTAGGACTAATAGGAAGTGGTTAGTAATGCACACTATGGAAATGAGCTAAGTCTCATAGTGAAATTTGCCATTCACCTTTGGCCAAAGGGCTTGGTGAACTTAAATTACCATTTTGAATGCTATACACTAGACAAGAATTAGGTTATTTGGGTATACTGAGTTGGAGAATCATGGGGAACACAATACCCTATTTGCTCTCTATTATTGATTTTTCTCTTGTGATAGTTAGTTAGTTTATTTTCTCATTCATTATTGCAAAACCCCTCCCCCCTATTTTGGGGAATTGAGTCGGTTAACTACTCAGATTGCATATTGTTGGATTTGTCTTGAGTCCATGTATGCCCTGTGGATTCTACCCTAACCTTGGTTAGGTTCTATTTCTTGACAATGACCACTTTATCCTCCAAAAAGGAGGTGTAACTTGGTCGACATCAACTAACTTGTGTAATAGCTTGGACGAGTTTTATTTTTCAATTATAGTCCATCCCCACTATATATGAGCATTTGTGAAATTCCTACATCATTGTTTCATGGCATATCGTATACTATATCTCTTGTTGTATATCTCATTCTATATTATGTTCCCTTGTCATATAACATTGAATGTAAGTTTGGTAAGTCATATGCATTGCATGCCCGCATGCTTAGTACATTCAAATGTACTAATGCATACTTTTGCCTACATGATCTCACCATGTATGAACTGAGGACTATCTTCATCCACCGTATGAAATCTAACTTGGATCATGAGATTTTCTTATTGTGGTGTCTTCCAAGGACAAAAGATCATTCCTCTACCCATGGTGTTTTATTTATGTTATTTACTTTGAGGGTGAGCTTGGGGTATTTCTTAGCCACAGTCCTATCTTATGACTAGAGGCGTTGTTGAACATCATGTAACTTTCTTTACATTTAAATGCTAACTATTGTATTAGGAGATTTTGCCTATGAATATAGATATCTATTGGTTATCTCTGTGTGGATTGGCTATGAGTATTGTGATATGTTTATATGTTATGATATGAAGGATCCTAAGTCCCGAATTGCCCCTATAGAGCGAGTCATACTTACCCTACCCTTAGTATTTATGTGTTATGGTTTATGTGAATCCATGTTACTATCATTCCCTATGACATCTCCATAGAGTGTCTCCTACTTACCCATCCCTTAGAACTATGTGTTTACTATTTGAATACGCTTTTGAACCAATGATGTGAATTTGGATACCATGAGGCTTGTTTGGGGACTCTCGGGTTCCCATTTGCCATGTCAGTCTTAGACCTAATGTCTAGGTCATGACAAGCTTGGTATCAGAGCACTAGGTTTGTATATAATCCTCGGAGTCCAACATGCCACTTCAAATGGAGTCCTATTAATGGGTGTTAAGTACACCACGCCTATGAGTGGAAGACTATGATGACGTTCTATGAATTATCTTACTTCTTCGTGTCTTATGCGTGCTTTGGACCATATGTTTGATATCCTGATGGTGTCGTTACTACATTATAGAGGATACCTTAAGGAAAAGCTTCCCTACCATGACTATCCCCAGCTAATGAGGGTCAAGCACCTCAAGAGCCAATAAAAGCGATATCTCTAATGGTGAATTCCGTACGACCTTTCTTATGCTTACCCAGGTGGTGACTACTCAAACTTGGAAGGCTAATCTTTCTCGGGATCCCTCTGTGCCCTCTAGGGTAAGAGATTTCCCCCAGATGAATTCGTTAGAGTTCTATGGGTCAAAGGCTGATGAGGATGCTCAAGAGTTCATTTATTAGCTTACTAAGGTGTTGACTGTTATGAGAGTCACTTCTGAGGAGAAAGCTGAGTTGGCTGCTTATTAGTTAAAAGATGTGGCTCAAGTGTGGTACACTTAATGGTCGATGGAAAGGGCTTGTGATAACACTATTAATTAGGAGAAGTTCAAGTTTGAATTTCCAAATTATTTCTTCCTACTTGAGCTTAGGGAATCCAAGATGACTGTATTTATCAACCTCAAATAGGGTGGTATGAGTATGAAGGACTATGCCCTCAAGTTCACAAAGTTGTTCAAGTATGCTCCTATGTTGGTGGTCGACCCCGTGTAAGAATACAAAATTTTATCTCTAGTGTCCCTGATTTGGTTGTAATGGAATATTGTACGGCTATGCTTATTAGGGATATGGACATCTCCAGGCTCATGGTATATACTAAACAGATTGACAGGGAAAATATCAAGGAGAAGAGTGTGCATGATCCTAAGAGGGCCAATTATGATAGTGGGTTATTCAACCCCCAAGGGTGGTGATCTAAAAGGGCCAAGGTTCAAATGTTTGGGTTGATAATACTAGGGTGCCTCCTCCCAAGGTAGCAGTTGGTGGTCGACCATGGTTTCCCCGGTGTGACAAGTGCGGGAAGAATCACTTAGGTGCTTGTTGGAAGGAGTTGGGTGCATGCTATGGATGTGGTGATAAGAACCACAAGGTTTCTAATGGTCCTAAGAATTCCCAGAGAGGTCAAGGTTAGGTGTCTCAAGGTGGTCAAGGCCAACAAAGAGCTCTACAAGGTGTTACCCCGAGGAATAACAAGTCTTATGCTTTTCATGCTCGTTAGGAAGTTGAGGAGGCTCTGGATGTTATGATTGGTCTATTAAAAGTCTTTGATTTTGATGCTTATGCCTTGCCTGATCCTGGTGCAAATTTTCCATTTGTGACTCCTCTGTTGGCTGGTAAGTTTGGTTTGAGTCCCGAAATCTTAAGGGAGCCCTTATCAGTTTATGGGTTTGTCGCTGAATTTGTTGCTGCTCATAGAGTTTATCGAGGTTGTCCTGCTTCTGTATTGCACAAAGTCTTTTCGTGTGATCTTATGGAACTTGAGATGTTTGATATTGATATGAACCTCAGATAAATTGGTTGCATGCCTCATATACCTTTATAGATTCTAGAACCCAGAAGGTCAAGGTCCAAATTCTGGATAAGCCCGTTCTTGAATGGAAGGGTAGTGACTTCGCTATTAAAGTTTGCGTATTTCCTACCTTAAGGCCCAAAAGATAATTTCCAAGGGATGCATTTATCATATTGTGAGGGTCAAAGAAGTGGAGTCCGACTTACCTACTTTTGAATCGATTTTGGTGGTGAATTAGTTTTCGAATGTGTTTCTCAAAGACTTTCCTGGTATTCCTCCCGAAAGGGAAGTAGACTTTGGCATAGACCTTCTTCTAGATACTTAACCTACTTATATTCCACCTTATTGTATGGCACCGGCTAAGTTAAAGGAGTTGAAGGATTTGTTGGAGAAGGCTTTATTATGCCAAGTATATCTCCATGCGGTGCTTCGGTGTTATTTGTAAGAAAAAAAGATGGATCTCTTCAGATGTACATTGATTATAGGCAATTGAATAAGATAACCATCAAGAATAAGTATCCATTGTTGAAGATTGATGACTTGTTTGATCAACTTCATGGGGCCACTCATTTCTCAAAGATTGAGCACCACTCCGTTTATCATCAGTTGAAGATTAGAGAGTGTGATATTCCCAAGATGGCATTTTCATACTAAGTATAAGCACTTTGAATTTGTGATGATATCATTTGGTTTGACTAATGCTCCAGCCATGTTTATGGATCTTATGAATCAGGTGTTCAAGCCATTCCTTGACAGTTTTATGGTTGTCTTCATCGATGATGTACTTATCTATTCTCAAAGTGAGCGGGAGCATATGGATCACTTGAGGTTGGTTTTTTAGGCCTTGAAGGAGAAGAAGTTGTATGCTAAGTTTAGAAAATATGAGTTTTTGATGGGTGAGGTAGCTTTTCTTGGTCACGTGGTGTCCGATGATGGTATTAAGGTAGACCAGAAGAAGACTGAGGCCATGATGATAGGCCTAGACCATTGAGTCCACTGAGTATTTAGAGTTTTGTTGGGTTGGCTAGTTATTATAGAAGTTTTATTGAAGGGTTCTCATCTCCATTGACTAAGTTGACCCAAAAGAAGGCTAATTTTGTGTGGCCGGATGAATGTGAGAAGCGTTTTCAGATATTTAAGGATTGGCTTATATCGTCTCCTGATTTGACTTTATCATATGGCTTAGATGGGTTCGTGGTATATTGTGAACGCTTCTCTAATTTGGTTATGTTGTGCACTTATGCAAAATGGTAAGGTGATAGCTTATGCATCGAGGCAATTGAAGGTGCATGAGCGTAATTACCTAACTCATGATGTTGAGTTAGCGGTGGTGGTATTTGCTTTGAAGATTTAGATGCCATTCACACCTGGACACCTTCGTGGCAAGGTACTACACCCCTCGCATGGTTGATGTCATTCACACCCAGATACCCTAGTGGCAAGGTACTACACCGTTCACATGGTTGATGTCGTTCATACCCGAACACCCTGGTGGCAAGGTACTCACCCCTCACATGGTCATCTGGGCACTTTTGCCCCCCGGACCGGACATGGTCTAATACAAAACATTTTTAAAAATATACATATATATCATGTTCATAAGCTCATTTCATTATTAAAACATCATACATATCATATCTCATGATTGAACCTTCAATTCCTCAAGAAAACATAATCGGATATTTTATCAAACACCATGAGAGTGTATAATGGAGGTAAAAGAGCATGCAATTTGGAGATGAAATTATGCAGTACAATCAGTGGTAAAACCTTTAATCAACACTTTGCAACACCCCGAAGCCATTCTCATTAAAACCCCTCAACAATTCCAACATTAAATCCAAGATTTGAAGCTCAAAACATGCTAAAACAATAATACTTTCATGAACTAAATTCACTGTAGGGACTTGAATTTAGGGTTAGAAATGAGTCTAAGTGTTTTGGGAAATATTGGGGATTGTTTTGGGGTGATATGAGTGTGAAATAAGGCTACGTATAGGTGGAAATGCATTTGGGAGAAGTTAGGTCCAGCACTTAGAAAAATCTGGGTGAACTAGGAAAAGATAGTGCAGGAAAACCTCCTCTCCGCGTCGCGGAGAGATCGCGGACCGTCTCTGGAAATTGCACCATGTGTAAATTTCATAATTCGATTCCTTTTCTTTAAAATTGAGGTTTGACTCTTTTCACCCTAATTTGGACCCCCTAAGCACAGAGTATGAAGTTCGGATCGGATTTTTGAAATTCTAAACAAATTTTTAGATATATGGAAAATAAGTTTCCATTTACTTTCGAGGCACATTTTTGGGAACTTTTTGGGGTTGTTTCAATATCTCCCCCTTGGGAACATTCGTCCCCGAATGTAAAAGAGATGTACAAGACAAGAATAATCATGATCAAATTAGCTCCAACATGAATGCAACATTACGTTTAAAACTTCACTTTCAAAATCTTATTATAAGTGTGAAATCATCATAAATTGTCAATTTCAATATGAATGCATATGAATGACATAGGGCTGAAATATAAGACTTGATAGCACATAGGAGACTTAAAATTAGTTCCTTAGGCTTGAGTGGAGTGGAAGAGATAAGGGTATCTCTTTTGCATGTCCGGTTTGGCCTCCCAAGTAGCACTTTTGACTTGTTGGTTCCTCCAAAGGACCTTAACGGATGACACCTCTTTGTTCCTCAATCTCTTCACTTGTCTATCCAAGATGTGAATCAGATTGTTGATCCCTCCAAAGGACCTTAACGGATGACCCCTCTTTGTTCCTCAATCTCTTTACTTGCCTATCCAAGATCTGAACTGGAACCTCCTCATATGTCCATTTATCCTCAACAATACCCACAACATTAAGTGGGACAATGGTATTAGGGTCACCAACATATTTTCTCAACATAGAGACATGAAACACTGGATGGACCAAATTCATCTCACTAGGCAACCTCAACTGATAAGCCACCTTACTAACCCTCTTTATCACCTTATATGGACCGACATATCTAGGACTCAATTTCCCTTTTTTGCTAAACTGAACCACACCTTTCATTGGAGAAACCTTCAAATAAATCCAATCACCCACTTAGAATTTTAGGTCTCTTCTTCTTACATCGGCATAGGATTTTTGACGACTTTGGTCTATCCTCAACCTTTCCCTAATCATCTTAACTTTCTCAAGAGCATCCATAACCAGATCTGGCCGCAATAAGGCCACCTCTCCAATGTCAGACCAACCCACTGGTGATCTACAATGTCTCTTATAAAGAGCTTTAAAAGGAGCCATACCGATGCTATAGTGATAGTTATTGTTGTATGCAAACTCAATCAATGGAAGATGGTCATCCCAATTACCTTTAAGCTTTAAGACACAAGTCGTAAGAATATCCTCAAGTGTTTGAATTGTCCTCTCGGCTTGGCCATCCGTTTGAGGGTGGTAGGTTGTACTAAGGTGAACTTTGGTACCAAGACCCCTTTGAAAAGATCTCTTAAAGTGGGAAGTAAATTGTGCACCATGATCTGATATAATGGATAAGGGAACCCCATGCAACCTCACCAACTCATGGATGTATAACTTTGCATACTCTTCAGCCCTATATGTAGTTTTGACTGGTAGAAAGTGAGTCGATTTCGTCATTCTATGAACCACAACCCATATTGAATCAAAACTTTTTCTAGTCTTGGGCAACCCAACCCATGAAATCCATATTAACTACCTCCCACTTTCAAGTAGGAATCTCTATGTCTTGGGTTAGGCCTCTCGTCCTTTGATGTTTGGCTTTGACTTGTTGGCAACTATGGTAATCGGAAATAAATTTGGCAATGTCCCTCTTCATGCCTCCCTACTATTACATATCTCTCAAGTCTTTATACATTTTGGTGGAATCGGGGTGGATAGAATAAGAGGAATTATGGGCTTCATCAAGAATTCTCTCTCTCAAACCATCAATCCCTGGAATACATAACCTACCTTGGTTTCTAAGGGCCTCATCTCCCCCTTGGGATAAAACCTCTATCTTGCCTTCTTTCACCAAGGCCTTGAAGTCAAGCAAAGAGGGGTCTAGATCTTGTTTTTCTATCACCTTATCAGCTAAAGAATATTTAGAACCATTAACCACAACAATTCCATTATCCACATCTTCCAACTTTACCCCCAACCTAGCCAACCTATGTACCTCCCTGGCCATCTCCCTTTCACCACCATCCCCATGAGCTAGGCTACCCATGGATACCTGACTCAAAGCATCCGCCATAATATTTGCCTTACCTGGATGGTAATGTATACTTATGTTATAGTCTTTAAGGAGTTCTAGTGACCTTCTTTGTCTCAAGTTGAGATCTTTTTGAGTGAAGACATGTTGAAGGCTTTTATGATCGGTGAAGACATCCAGCTGCATCCTGTACAAATAATGATGTTATATGTTTACTGTAAACACCATGGCGGCCTATTCAAGATCATGGGTAGGGTAGTTCTTTTCATGCACTTTGAGTTGCCTAGAAGCTTAGGCTATGGCTTTACTATTTTTCATTAGTACATAACCTAAACCAACTCTAGATGCATCACAATACATAACAAATCCCTGAAGTTTATCCGATAGTGACAATATAGGAGCGGACACAAGTCTATCTTTTAATGTTTTGAAACTTTTCTCTTATTCTTTGGTCCACACAAACTTAACCTTCTTTTGAGTCAATTTTGTCATAGGGGATGTAATGGAGGAGAACCCATTCACAAACCTTCTATAGTAACCCTAAAGGCCCAAGAATCTTCTAATGTCTTATGGGGTCAATGGTTTAGGCCAATTTCTAATCACATCGGTTTTCTTAGGATCCACTTTTATATCATCTCTTGACACCACATGACCTACGAATCCAAACGACATCACCACAAATTCATAATGCCTATATCTAGTCCGGAAGGTCATCTTTGGAATATCACACTCCCTCACCCTTACTTGATGGTACTCAGACCGAAGATCAATCTTAGAGAAAAAGCTAACCCTTTGCAATTGGTCAAACAAGTCACCTCGCCCTTACTTGATGGTACTCAGACCGAAGATCAATCTTAGAGAAAAAGCTAACCCTTTGCAATTGGTCAAACAAGTCATCAATCCTTCGAAGAGGATATCTATTCTTTATAATGACCCTATTGAGTTATCGGTAGTCAATGCACATTCTAAGTGACCTGTCTTTCTTCTTTACGGTGCACCCCAAGGTGATTGGCTAGGTCTAATAAATCTCTTCTCCAACAAATCTTTCAATTGCTCCTTTAACTTCTTTAACTCCATCGGGGCCATACAGTAAGGGGAAATGGAGATAGTTTGGGTATTGGGAAGGAGATCTATGCCAAAATCTATTTTCCTTTTGGGAGGGACACCGAAAATGTCATTCAGGAAGACATCAACAAACTCATTTACAACCAGAACCGACTCAATAAAAGGGACTTTGGACTCCACATCTTTGACTCTCACAAGATGATACAAACACCCCTTGGAAATCAACCTACAGGCTTTAATGCATGAGATGAACCTACCCCTCACTACTACATCATGACTTTCCCACTCAAGAACGGGTTCATTTGGAAATTATAACTTGACCTTATGGGTTCTACAATCAATAGAAGCATAGTATGCATTCAACCAATCTATTCCAAGAATAACATCAAAATCAAACATATCTAATTCAACAAGATCACAAGGTAAGAATTTATGCAAGATAGAAATCGGACAATTTCTATACTCCCTCCTAGCAACAATAAATGCACCAATAGGAGTAGACACTTCAAATGACTCATGCAACAATTCAGACTCAACATAGAACTTTTTAGCAACAAAGAGGGTAACAAAGTAAAGGGTGGCACCCGGATCAACCAAAGTATATACATCAAAATCAAAAATTTTCAACATACCGGTAACAACATTAGGGACTTCACTAACCCCTTGCCTCCCATGTAGAGTATCAAAGCAATTGTGCCTCGAGGCATCACCTTGAGGACCACCTCTACCCAATGGGACCGCATTTGCACCCTGAACTTTGACACGGTTCCTTGGAAAATCCATCCTATTGTGACCAAGCTCCCCACAATCAAAATATGCATTAGAAACCTTTAAACATGGGCCCCTATGATACCTTTCATACTTAGGGGACACATCATTAGGAATTGCACCCATACCTTGAGGCCTAGGGACGTCATCGGCAAACCCCCTATTAGTATCATGAGGAGGCCTTTGGCCTTGTTAATATCTAGCACCCTTTCAAAATGCACCCTCAAAATGAGCTCTCTTGGCCTCATGGCCTCTCCTCTTTCTTAACTTTCTTCTTCTATTTGCTCGGCATATGTCATCAACCGAGACAAGTCCATGTTACTAATAAGCATTGTGGATCGCCGCTCTTTACTTACC
>DF357665.1:10585-26582 GCA_000787875.1 Solanum virginianum | reverse complement strand
AAAATCATCATAAACTTGCCAACTTAAACATGAATGCATATGAATGACATAGGGGCTGAAACATAAGACTTGGAATCATAGAAAGGACTTGAAATGTCATTATAAGCTTGAATAGAATGAAAGAAATAGGAATGTTGTTCCTCCATGCCAACATGAGAACAATACCAATGACCTTCTAGCAACTATAGACTCAACAAAGGTGTAAACACCAAAGGTTCACATCACAACTCGGGTCACACAAGAAGCCCACTAACAACCAAAAGTTATAACGAAATATATAGTGAAACTCGGATCCATCAACCTCAAAACCTTCAACTTACCTTCTTTTTCCTTCCTTTTTTAAGCGACATGATCAACCAGAAGAGCAAAGAATATTTGTTAGACGGGAAAACCCTATCTCACTTCTAAAGCATGACATAAACCATGAAGAAGGGAAATATTTCCTAAAACGTCTCATAGCCTCCTACTCATAGTTGTCGTGCATAACACAACCATGAATAAGACTCTAATTGACGTTGTGTGTTGCACTTCAAGGATCTATCAACCTAGTTCTCTAATAGCATCTTTTTCACGACCCAAGCCAGCAGTATGTTCGACTCCGAGGATCTATCAACCTAGCATTCTGAAACCAAGTTTTTCAAGACCCAAGCCTAAGGCCTAAAAATGACACAGCAAATGGGGAACTCGAAGGGACCCCAAACAAGCCTCATAACATATCATTACACATCCTTGGTCACAGAAGAAGTGTAGAATATCATAAGAAACATGAACAAGGTCAAATAGGTCTAAGGGAGAAAGGCAGAGTTTAATACATAAATAACGTAGATGAGTAAAAGCTCAAACGTAATACATAACTTATCCAACACCACCTCTAAAAATAGATACTTAATGGGGGCCAAGACAAAGCAATTGACCTCATCCTCATAGTCAAAATAGTAATAAAAAAGAAGAAATCAATACATAACATAAGAAACATAGACCAATATCCCCGAGATGGATGACTCACCAATAAGCTTGAGTGAAACCGTACTTGCCACATGGGTGGAGGTTCTAAAGCGGGGCTCTGATTCCTACATGGCCATATCATGTAGGTATAGATTATGCGTTAGTATGTTGGAATGTACTAAGTATGTAGGATGCAACGCAATAAGAGATAGGCAATGTAACCAAAATGTATAACAATAAGTAATAGGCATATTATAACAATATGGCATGCATGAACAATACTTGTAGTAAAACATGCCTGAAAATATTCATTCATTCATAGCTTACTTAACCCATTAAGATAACATAATTAGCTTATCCAATTACCTTATACTAGAGGGTGAGAGATATAGCATAAGTTCATAACCCCAAATCATACACGAGGATAAGGAGTACATCATAGTTCATAATCTCATAAAGAATAATATAACCTCATAAGGAGTAGCATAACCTGATAAAGATTAACATAACCTCATAAGGAATAGCATAACCTCATAAAGAGTAACATAACCTCACAAGGAGTAGCTTAACCTCATAGGGAGTAGCATAACCTCATAAAGAGTAACATAACCTCATAGGGAGTAGCATAACCTCATAAAGAGTAACATAACCTCATAGGGAGTAGCATAACTTCATAAAGAGTAACATAACCTCATAAGAAGTAGCATAACCTCATAAAGAGTAACATAACATCATAGAGAGTAGCATAATCTCATAAGGAGTAGATTGCATTTGTACATGAGGGTAAGGTGTACAACATAGCTCATAACCCCTACATGCAGGAATTGGCCTTGCACTAAAGGGAAAAGCATTTAACGTAGTTCATAACCCCTCTTAGTAGGTTTTCACAATTGACAAGAGCATAAAATTTATCTTAAGAATCCAACAACTCATCAACAATTCACAAGAACTTAACAACATGAGAGCCCAACAATTCCCTTGCAATACCAAAGGTAGTTTATATGATTCAAACACATATATTCATTCCTTTGATCCTTATATACATATCTTCCCTTCTTATCATCATTTGGTCATCACATACATATATCATTTCATCATCATTTAATCATTGTATAATCATCATAATATCATTTAACTCACAAAAATGCATTGGACCCACAATTCTTCAAGAAACCCTAGCTGGATATTTTATCAGACACTTGGCAGATGTGTAATGGGGGTAAAAGATCATGCAATTTAGTGATTAAATCATGCGAGAAAATCCATTGTAAAACCATCAATCAATACCTTGCAACACCCTCAAGACATAAACATCGTCAAGAGAAAATAGGACCAAAATGGACTGCTCACTGGAATTGCATTTTCTACACAAATGAGTTCCACAAAAATAGGCATAACTCCTTCATCCGAACTCAAAATGAGGTGAAACCAAGTGCATTGGAAAGCTAATGCATAGAGACTTAATTTGATTAGCGTGGGCCACCTATTTCTTTATGTACTAAGATATATTCTCCTTTGAAGTTCACCCTCCAAAATCTCATTTTTGCGATTTTTGAATTTTGATACGGTTGCTCTAAAATTCATGTTAGACCCATTTTCACCACTTAATTTGACCCCCTAAACAATAATATGAAGTTTGTTTTTTAAATAATGAATAAATTTTTAGATATATGAAAATTATGATTCCAGACACTTCCAAGGCACATTTTTGGGCACTTTTTTGGGTCGTTTCAGATTTGATGAAGGGTTTTGATGTATATTATTGGAGGATGTTACCAAGTATCTATTGATGGTTTTAAATTATATTTTCTATCATGATTACACTAAAGGGTTTTGATGTATATTGCTTGAGGGTGTTACCAAGTATTTATTGATAGTTTTATAATGAATTTTCTTGCATGATTTCACTCTTGAATTGCATGGTTTTACACTAGCACTACACACTTGCCAAGTGTTTGATAAAATGTTCGGTTATGGGTTTCTTGAGAAATTGAAGGTCAAATGTATATCTTATAAGTTGGATGGATATATAATTATGAAAGAAATGTATGTATATGATATTATCTCTGCAGTGTTAGGAATTGACTAAGCGTCACTCGAGGGGTTGTAGGCCCGGGTAACCACGTTGGGGGGTTTTTACTCCATCAACCATGTCGGGGGATTTATACCTTATCAACCACATTGAGAGGTTTGTACCTCATCAACCTGGTAAGGGGTTTATACCTCATTCATCTCTCCAAGGTGTGGTAGGCCTTGGATATGCACTAATAATGGTCTCTTCTTACACATGTATTACGTTATATATAAGCATGGTTTTACTTCAAGCATCATCCATACATGTCATATTATTATATGTTCATCCATTGCCTATGTTATGCATTTTGCTTATAGTGGTTATCACTTGTTGCATTGCATCCTACATACTTAGTATATTCAAACGTACTAACATATACTCTATGCCTACATAATTTCACCATGTTGGAATCAGAGCCCTACTTGATTATCCACCTCTATGTGGCTAGTACAATATCTCTCAATCTCTTTGGTGAGTCCTCCATTTCAGGGATGATAATTATGATTTGCTACTATGTTCAAAGACTATCCTTCTTTTGTATATATATTGACTATGAGGGTGAGCCCAGTAGCTTGTCTTGGCCCCCGCTAAGTATCTAACTTTTAGAAGTGTTATTGGATACGTTTGTATTATGATTTGAGCTTGACTCTATCTTGACTCTTGATGTTTATGATATGAGAATTATCCCTTAGCCTCGTTTGTCCCTATTTATTAGCTTTTGTAGTATTCTATTGCTTTCGTGACCAACGATATGTGTATGATATGCTAAGAGGTTTGTTTGGGGTTCCTTCGAGTTTCCCATTTTCCATGTCACGTCTAGGTGCTAGGCTTGGGTCGTTACACTCGCATGGGTTTGATTTGTCAGTTATAGTCCTTCCCCACTATATATTAGCTTATGTACAATTCATGCATCATTGGTTTCATGGCATATCGTATACTATATCTCTTGCTATATATCTCCTTTTATTTTATGTGCCCTTATAATCTAACATTGTATATAGGTTTGGTAAGTCATATGTATTTCATGCCCATATAATTAGTACGTTCAAATATACTATTGCATACTTTTTCCTACATGTTCTCACCATGTAGGAACCAAGGACTACCTTCATCCACCATACGAGTCTAGCTTGGATCTTGAGATTTGCTTGTTGTGGTAAGTCCTATCTTTCAAGAACAAACCACTATTTCTCTATTGATTGTGTTTTATTTATGTTATTTACTTTGACAGTGATCCCGGGGTATGTCTTGGTCCCCATCCTATCTTATGACTAGAGGCATTATTGGACATCATGTAATCTCCTTTAAGTTTATATGTTAAGTGTTGTATTTGGTGATTTTGCTTATGGATATAGTTATCTATTGGTTATAGCTATGTGGATTGGCTATGAGTATTGTGGTATGTATGTATTTTATGATGTGAAAGATCTTAATTCCTGAATCACCCCCATAGAGTGAGTCATACTTACCCGCACCTTAGTATTTATGTTTTATGTGTTATGTGAATCCATGTGACTCCCTTTCCCTATAACATCCTCATAGCATGAGTCCTACTTACCTGCCCCTTAGAACTATGTGTTTACTATTTGAATATGTTTCTAAATTGATGATATGTATTTGGATACTATAAGGCATATTTGGGGGCTCTCAGGTTCCCAATCGTCATGTCACTCCTAGATCCTAGGTCCGGGTCATGACATACTTCTTCTACAAGCCAACACTCCCTTTTAGCTTTTTCTTTGAAAATTTCCATAAAAAAGTTGATGATATTCATTACCAAAGCTTCTTAAAGGATTTTCATTGTGTCACACCAATGAAGAGGTATGTTTTTGGTCCTTACTTTAGTTATTTTGGAAGAATGCTATTGATAAGAAGGTTGATCAGGACTTGTGAGTGTATTAATAATGCTTTGTGCTTGAAATCTTATTGGTAATTTTATGGGTTCACCCTTTGTGAAAACGCTAAAACCCTATGTTGCATCTGTGAGTGATTTATTGTGGGTTTTGATTTACTTTACATATGTTAAAATTGGTGGTGTTTATGACTTGGGCTAGGTTTAAGAATGAATGATTTCTTGCCCGATTATGGAATGTTTGTGGGTTTGTCTCAATTTCATAATTGTCACTTTTGTTAAATGCTTTCACTTGAGTTAGTACCATAATCGTGAGAATGTTTGAAAGAAAATTCTTGCTTGATTGAATTGATTATTCTCATGGGCTATGGGTAAAGATTGAATAACCCCTAAACTCATTTGAGTGAAGTGAACTTGCTCGATGATAGATTGGGCGACATCATTCTTAAGGGTAAGTCGACTTGATTGAGTTTATAGCTATGGAGACCATGTGATTGAGATAATCAGTAGATAAGTATGCATTGTTGTTTGATAGTAGGTTAGTATGTGACTCCCATCTATGTTCTTAGTGTAAAATTGTTGAATTCTAAGTGAATGGATGAATGGCCATGTCAGTCACCTTCGATGATGAACATTTTGACTGCCTAAGTGAACTTAGCGATGCGTCTAATTATCATATGCACTACTTTATCTGACTGATCTTTATGTTCGAATGTTGCAAAGTAATTCAGCATAATGCGGAGTGTGTGTAAGCATCACCAAAAGTAGTAGTTGCCTAAAGTCTGAAAATTATGCAAAAAAGCAAAATGGTATATTTGACCGCTGAATGAATTTGGTGAATCACCGAATATGTTTTGCGGTCAAACAGTCATGTCCATCCAGAATGATTCTTTTATGCTTAATTTTAAACCTAATTGTTTCACAATTGCTACTCTCACAATGTTTGGCTTGTATTATACAGAAATAGACAAACCTAAGGAGCCTGTCACTAGAGGTGGATCCAGAGTAGCCAGGGGAGTTGTTATAGCTCCAGAAAGAGCAGAACAAAAATCTCAATGACCTCATAGAGAGGTGCAAGGGAGAGGTAAAACGAAGTTAGCTGAGCACTGAGACTCCAACAATGATGAGGAGGGATCCTTCCATGTAATTTGGACTAGTTTAGAAGGTGAGGAAGAGAAATCCAAGACTTTTAAGAGGCCTACTTCGGAGCCAAGTCCAAAATGGCATCGAAGTGAGGCTAGGTCTAAAGCCATTTATAATTCTCTTCTCCAAATATCTCAGAGGATCCAAGAAATAACTGACCTATGATACTTAAACAGACTCAGGACAGAGGGGTAAAGAACAATCCTAGAAGGGAAGTAGTTATCAACTAATGGTGTGATTGACTGGTGCTTAGAGGTTTGGGAAACTCCTAAGTTCCACAACTTCCAAATATTCACTAAACCTTGGGACTTGTATGTGCCTATCTTAGTCCATGAGTTCTATGATGAATATGACAAGGTTATTCCAAAAAGTAAAACAGAGTGAAAATGGTGCTAAAATCTCTTGATGTTGTAGAGGTTAGGGGTGTGCAAGTCCCATACAGTGAGGCCGAAATTAATGATATCATGGGTTGCACATTCTGAAGCCGAAGCTACCTGAAAGATTTACTATAGCTCAAGACTTTTGAGGACATCAAAGCATGGACATTGTGAAAGCAGCATCTCTTCTAGACAAGTCTATGATAGGCACATCTAGTGTAAATGAGCCTGATCCGGTACGACCTTTCATTGATCTTGAGAGTACATTGGTAGATGAGGGCATAGATGCCCCTATGACCACTTCTATAGCTCCACCACTACCATATCAGGATTGATCTGAGCTAGGGGGATTCTCACACTCTTTTTTTCCTTTTTTATGTTTGATATATATTATCCCTTGCACATTGAGGACAATGTTATTTTTAAGACGAGGTGAGCTTGCGAAGTTCCCTACATTTATAGATGATAATTAGCTTATGTTTTTTCTATGAGTTGGATGAGACAATGGTGTTTATTTTGATTTATTGATGGATGTTGAGACAAATTTTAAACTTTTGGGTTGTAATCAAATTTAAATTTGGTTTGTAATAGAGTAGGATTTGTTTTGCGTTTTTTGCTTTTCTTCTTTTTGAGTTGAATGGATGAATGATTACAAATAATATCCTGGAATTTTGACAAACCTCATGCATATATGAAAAGTTATTTTAGTGTTAATATCGTGTCTCTAGTGCTTAGCAATTCGAGCATCGATGGTCCATATCTTTGATTTGGACGGTGTCATGGACAAGGAGCATGTACTCAGTCACTAATTAGTCATTTTTCTTGATGAATCAATCCATGCATGGATTTGATGCATCTTGAATTGACTATGTGAGCAATTGAGCTTGGGTATGCGATGATAAAAAATTACAAGTATGTTGCCATTGTTTAAATGTGAATCCATTTTGCCAATGTGGAATTAGAAATTTTGTTGAAATGTATGTTTTACATCATCTAGAACTTTACCAGTTTGTTTGGAGGAGTAATTTGGTTGATTCAAAATTAGGAAAGGACCTTAGGCCTTCTTTGGTTCCATTAAGTCCATTTGACCATAGTGACATCCCTTAAAAATTAAGTGAATTTGTAGTGAAGTCCTTTGAGCGTTGATCCATTCTTTGATAATCTTGTAACCTTGACTCAATTCTTTGTAAAGTAACCTTGTACCTTAACATATGCTTATTCGTAGCACAAACTCTCACACTTTTTCATGGACTATTTAAAAAAATTAGAAAGAACATTGTACATATCATATCATTCTTCTTAGCTTTATAGAGAGAGTAGTACATAGAACATTCCTTAGAGTATAAGGGTTGATAGAGTTTTCAAGCATTGGGGAAGCAAAATTTGAGTAGATTGGTTGGTGATAATAAATTATTCTCTATTCAATCTTGCTACTCATGACTTCAACTGCTATTTTTGGTATTACATCTCTAATTTGTAGCATGTGTGGCTACAACCCCATGTTGGGGGTGTGCTATTGATATGAGTTCTTGATCTATTTATTGGATCTTTGATATTTTGACTTATTTACAGTTGATTTGAGTGAATTTATATTCATTCCTATGTTTGATATACAACTTCAAAGTTGCAAACGCGGGGCTTACTTTAGATCTCTGATTGTTGCTTTAGTCAAAATGATTAGAGTGTGAAATGAATGTAATGGCTAAAAACCTTTTGAGGTTTCAGTTGAAGTCCATAACCATGGATTCAATGACCAAGGTAATAAGGATTCTACTGAGACTTTTTAGGAAAAGTGTGTCCTTGGAGGTCCGCGTATGATGTCGTAGTTGAATCATATGAAATATTCGTGTGTCATAGTTGAATATGGGTTACAAAGAACCTAGACTATTCACTTATTTATCAACTCATTTATTCAAATATTTAAACATAACTGGTAGATCAATTTTCATATTTGCAAATCCATAACATCTTTCCTAATTTATTGATTAACTTGTTAATTAGATATCGTGTAGTTTGAGTCATGCATTTAATTACTGAAACCCCCCAAATCCTACAATTACTTAGCCCAATGAACCACTTCTATTTGTGAACTACGATTCCCTGTGGGATTCGACCCCAACCTCTCAGTTGGGTTACTATGCTGATGATAATCACCCCTGCTTCCTTTGAGTAGCCATGTTGAGCGACATCACCGAGGTGTTTGTGTTTAGATCTCTCCTCAAAAGAATATTATATAGAAAAAAATCAAGCACACAGATTTTTTGATGCCTCCTGATATCGAATTGGATTCGAGAACCACCATTAGTTCCTCCTTCTTAAAGAATTTTCTGCCGACTCAATAATTTTTTTCGTCTATCCTTAACCTTAAACGATGATTTTTCAAAAGGCATAATTACACCCACAAGCTACTGAGAAAAATTAGTTAAACAAAAAATAGCCTACTTTTTTTTTAATTATGAAAAGTAGTCATTCGGCTGACCTTTGGCTATTTGTTACAATTTTGGGCATTCAGTCCTCGTTGCCCTGCGTTAAATCCAAAAATTAGGAAAATAAATGAGCAAATTACACCGAGAGAAATTAAATTTAAAAAATTATAAAAAAAAATAGACTTCATTGTATAGGCATGTATAGTCAGTGTATATTTGTATATCATAATGTATATTTAGTGTATAACTCATATCTAAGTAATATACATTGTATATTAGTGTATACTTTCTACAACTTTGACAAACTATTGTATAATCATGTATAGGTTCGCTGATTTTGAACTATTTTTTATGTAAATAAAACATGTGTATTTGTTTTGTAAACCTTCTACTTTTTTGTATGTATATGTAATTTCTCCTTTTTAAAATTAGAATCTTCTTTCAAATGAAAATTTAAATCAATCACAATGGCAAGTTTTTTCATGCCAAAACGGAGAGGCATGCCACAAAAATTTATCCAAATTTTCTTATGTACCTTGCTCAGAATTCGACGTCGGAGAAGTTAGTACACCAATTTCATTTGAACTACTAAGTTGTCTTCTCAAGTAGGTCTAAATAACTGCCAAATGCAGAAGATTTTAAAAAAATTCCAATCTCTATGACTTTAACATTTTTCTAAAATCAATAAAAAAAATTGTTCTGAACTTTACAGTAATAGAACCAGTCAAATTTGAGTATTTATCCATCATGATCACAGACTTGTAATCATGATATTTAATAATCTTAATTGAGGTGTCATCACCTAAAAGGTCTCTTGGAGAGGACTCAACAGAATCAGTCATCCCCTCTTGAAGAGATTTATCGTGTCAGAATTTTATTTTTTTTTTCAAAATCAATTCGTTCATCCTCTTCATCATTTTTTGCATCATTATCATCATTTCTTGAGGAAACATATTTTTCACCTTCTCCTCCTTCTACATCATCTCCTCCTCCTCCTGTAGCATCTCCTCCTCTTTCTTCTACATCATCTCCACCTCCTCCTCCTTTTGTAGTATCTCCTCCTTTTTCTTCTACACCATCTCCTCCTCCTCCTCCTCTTCCTCCTTCTTCTGTAGCATCTCCTTCTCTTTCTTCTTCTTCTTGATATTTTTTTCTCTATATTTTCTTTTTGAATTTTTATGTTGATTCGCTTTCAAAAATAATACTAGCATGTTCAACAAGTATTGATAGTTTGATGGTACTATTTTTTTGGAGGCTTCTTCTGCTTCTAGTTGCCTCTATGTCTTAATTTTCTTTTTTCTAGAATGTCTAGTTGGAGCTCCAAGAACATCTCCATCTCCAATAGCTAGAGCTCCAGTAGCTGTGTTTTTTTTTCTGGGGTCATTTATCTACACCACATGATATAAAGTAAGAAGCCATCAATTAACACTTAAAACAAAAAGAAAAAATAAATTAAACTAGATGATCAAATAAGTAAATAAAATAATTTTCTTTAGAAAATAATTCATTGAGTTGCTAAAGTAACATCAACAATTGTTAACACATTTTATGTTACTGAAGCAGCTGCTGAAGTTGAGAAGCAGTAACTTTAGCAATTGTTATGTAAGATTTCAATTATTGCTTCAGTAATTGTTGCACTAGTTTTAGCAGTTGTTGTACTAGTTATTTTGTTAGTTTCAGCAGTTGTTGCACTAGTTTTAGCAGTTGTTGCATTAGTTTCAGGATAACTTCAACTATTCATACGACCCTTATTACAACAATCTTAGCAATTGTGTGATTCAATCATATATGTGTTTAAGTTGCTGCAACAACAACGTACTTTTTAAGCATAACAACCCAACTATTAACAGGCGACTAGAATAATAATGACAATAAAAACAAAATATACACATATACACATATTTGTTGTTTACAATAGTAAAATATGTAAACACCCATAACAATATACCATACCAAGGCAACAAAATAACAAAAATATGTAAAAATCCGTAACAATATACCATACTAGGGTAACAAGTACGCTATTGAGTGTTTATTAGGACATGCAAAAAATGAAATATATATGAAATGCATTCATCCTTTTTTATTTCTTAACCTATATCACTATTTTTTCTTCAACAAAAACATAAAACCTTAATCCATGCTTTCTTCTTTTTTTTAAACTTAAAACAACTCATTTCAAAAACACAAAATCCTAACAAAAAAAGAAGCTGTTTTTTCTACCATTTACCTTCTAAAATCTCACAGTGATGAAGAAGACGACGAAAAAGATAAATCGAGAAGAAAAATAAAAAAATGAATCTATTGTGTGTTACTGTCGAGTTACTGTAGAGTTGCTACAGAGTTGTTGTATCGTTTCTTGAGAGAATTTTTGAAAAAAAAAGGTGTGTTGATGAAGTTGAAGCGAAAAATAATGACGAATACAGTTGAAATGATTTTAACTTTTTCAAAAATTATCGCCTAATCAACCTATGATAAATGATCTTTTACCCTGCCTTTTATAATACTTTGTACTTTTTAAAAGTTTGACAAATTTTAAAATTACATTTCACCCCATTTAACATAATGTCACCTTTGAAAACTTTTTTGGCACCTCTCTCTCTCAAATTTCTCAAGTTTCCCATTTAAAGCCAACTATGTAAAGATCCCAACGGGGAACTCTATTCTCCCATTGGGCCTAGACTATGGGCCTCCTTTGTCGCCCCAACTCCGATGGAAGTCCAAAACAATCTTTGATTTCTGCAATTACCTGAAACTTTGATGTCAATGTTCTGGTCTGGTGAAGAAATGTCTCTGTACAGACGTTTAACCCCATTTCACAAGAAACTACACTCTTCTTCACATTCATCTTCACCTAGAAGCTCTGTGCACAACTACTTTCTTCGTAAACGAAGAAAATGGCCACTTTCACCTTACAAAACCAAATTGCAGGAAACCTTCACTCATCAATTAGCAATGCAAAAATTGGTACAATCAGCAGCTAAAAAATCCCCTGAAACCCATCTTCTATCAATTCTTATAGACTCTTTCTCTGCCTACCAGTGCGACCCGACTCCAAATGCATACTACTTTATCCTCAAAACACTTACACATAACTCCTCGGCATGGAATCAAATCCCTCATATTCTCGAGCATATTCGTAGAGTCGAAAAATTTGAGACACTTGAATATATATTCACTTATTTGATTAAGTTTTATGGGGATTCTAACATGACCCATTTGGCAGTTGAGATATTTTTCACTATGCCAGCTTTTAGATGTAACCCAAGTGTGAAGTCATTGAATGCTTTGATTTGGGTACTTTGTAAGAACAATTATGATCTTAGAATTGTGCTCCAAGTTATGGTTAAGAGTCAGTTTATGAACATTTGGGTTGAAGAATCAACCTTTAAGATTTTGATTAGGGCTCTTTGTAGGATTGGAAAGGCAAATAATGCTGTTGATTTGTTAAAATTAATGGTTGATAGTGGGTTTGATCTTGATGGAAACATTTGCTCTTTGATTTTATCGACAATGCCTGAACGGAAGAATTGTAAGGGGGTTGAGATTTGGGGTGTTTTGGAAGAAATGAGGAAGTTAGGATACAGTCCAAAAAAGGTGGATTTGTGCAATGTAATCAGGTTTTATGTGAAAGATGAAAAAGGAATGGATGCTTTGGAGGTGTTGAATAAGATGAAAATGAGTGGAATGGTTCCTGATACTGTATCTTATAATTTGGTTTTGAATGGATTGATTTTGGAAGAAGAGTATTCAAGTGCAGATGAACTGTTTGATGAATTGCTTGTACTAGGTTTAAATCCTGACATCGTAACCTATAATGTGTATATTAATGGCTTGTGTAAGCAGGATAAAATGGATGAGGCATTAAAAATTCTTGGTTGTATGGAGGATTTGGGGTGTAAACCTGAAATGAGCACTTATCACACCATATTAGAGGCTTTGTGTAGGAGTGGAATGTCGTCTTTTGCAAAAGAAGTTGTTGGGAAAATGAAATTAAAGGGTTTGGAAATCAATTCACATATATATGGAATTCTAATTAACTGCATGATTAGAAATGGTGAAGTTGACGAAGCGTATAATCTGCTACATGAGATGGTTGATATGGGGTTTGTTCCTCAGTCTATTACATTTGATGGATTAATTCATCTTTTGTGCCAGAGGGGTTTGTTCTCTGAGGTGATGGAATTGCTAAGCGTAATGGTCACCAACAACGTTGTCCCTGGAATTAGAGCATGGGAAACATTAGTTCAAGCATTATCTTCTGCAAAGGTGGAAAGAAGTGTAGAAGTTGAAATTGATTCCGGTACAAAGGGGACTAAATGGAAACAATAGAGGTCCATTGAACAATGATTTTTTCGGGTTGTCAAAGATGTGAATAAAGAAAAGGAATTGCCTAACTGAGTTGATTAGATCACATAGGAACGATTGCACAGAGATTGGTCGCCACCATCGACTGCAAAAACTCAGTTGCATTGGAAAAAGTTGCAAGTGCTGTGAGACCCTCACATTGCTTTTACTTGGAAAATGGATTTGTGCATTGCTGCACACCACCATGAAATGGTATGAACTTATGCATTGCTGCATCCCACTATGAAATGGTATGAACTTTTGCATGATGGTAATGAAGGCATGCTGTGCCTGAAATTGTATGTAACACATACGTTGTACGAAAAAGATTTGGTTGATCTGTGCTAGCAAACTTATCCTATATCGATCCTAGAAATGTTCGACTCCGTGAAGAAGTCGTCTGCATCAAAGAAATGAAAAGGTTCTCCCTCTCTATCTTGAACCTAAACGGAATGCTACTTCCCTAGTTTCTTTTTGTGTTTTGCAACCCTATATATGTTGCCTTTCCCTATAATTAACATTTAAGCATTCATGAAATACAAGATATAGGTACGGCATTAACGCCCATGACTAACTTGTATTACAAAAATGAATATTGATCAGCCTGCAAGTTGATAAATCACAGAAAAAAAGAAAAAAGAAAGAAAGAAGCGACTTAATCGTTCATGTCCAACTTTACACACAACATTTTTCCTTTGCTTTTCTCTTATTCCCACAAGATGAATCTGAGTGTTATCATCTACTAATTAACGTCTCAAGAAATTGGACCATCTCTATCAAGTGCTACAACTGGAAAAACTTTAGTATCAATGTATCATCATTGGAATCAATCATGACTTGTAAATTGTTTTAGGTGAAGTGTCAATTCTTTTGAAAGCGCTGTGGCTCAGTTGTAAGATTATTTTCGAAAACCAAGTTTGGTGTAATTCTTTTAAGGCGGAATTAATTTGCTATTATACTTGGTCCCGTTTGTCACCTAAGCCCTTATACTTCGACATTTGCCAAGCAGACCCTTGTACCCGCTCAAAAGTTACATTTTAAACACCTTTTTTGACCTTGGACTGGTGCGTGAGTTTCAACCAACTACACGTAATTTCCACATCATTTAAAAATTCCACGTATGAAATGATGTGTCAAAATATATTTTCCACATAAAAAGAACAATAGTTTTCTCTTCCAAAGCTTTCTTCCCTTTTTTGTGCAAACGAACCCAAGTACTCCTATGTGAAAATCTTGTTTTTGATTTTGTAAAAACTTTGAAGAAGAAGAGACTTTAATGAATAAAAAAAAATTCAGGTAATAAAAAAACTCAAGTACAAAATTGATGGGGCTTTTGTTTTAGTTTTTTTTTTTTGGATTGTGCAATAATTTAGAAATTAAATATAAATATCCCTCCATTTGTTTTTCTTAGTTATGGAGCAATTGTTCGATTAAATGTAATACTTTTGGAAACTATGGTTTGGGAGAAGGGGAGTAGCAAGTGAAAGAGAATGAGTATTCTTTTGAACATAGGCAGAGTCTTTTGAGTTAAAGTACAATACCAGTACTTTATATATCTTTCTACTTTGAAGAAAAGAAACTCTAATGAATAAAAAAATTTCAGGTAATAAAAAATTTTCAAATACAAAATCCACAGAGCTTGAATGACTATGGCCAACAAGAAGAAATTTCAAGAAAAGAAATTTGGAGAGACAAAAACGAAAAGAAAATTGACGAATTTTGAGAAGAAGAAATGGGGAGTAATACTTGGGGGAAAAGATAAACCATTAAAGGGTTTTTTAGAAACTTTTCACGCTCCTAAAAGGAGTGAATGACACGCACTTGACATGATTTGTCACTTAGGATGCCAAGTAAAAAAAAAAAAGGTGTTTAAAATATAGCTTTTGAGCGGGTACAAGGGTTTGCTTGGCAAATGCCGAAGTATAAGGACCTAGGTGACAAACGAGATCAAGTATAAGGGCAAATTAGGTCATTCCGCCTTCTTTTTAACTGCAGACAAGTCTATGGTGTGTTGAAATCATAGGAGAGATGGATTCAACTTAAATCTGTCCCTTTTTTTTCATGTGTAATTAATTAGTGTGTTCCACTTATCGAACAAAATTCTATGATTGGTCCGTGATCTTCATATGCTGAACATATGAAGTAGGTTATCAATTTTAAAAAACCGTATGCTAGATGTTGTTACAATTCAAAGGATTAGGACACTTGAAGACGTTTCACAAAAGAAATTCGTTCATCTAGCACCTTTGAACTTTGGTAGGGTCTTTTTAGAATGCCAAGCTCTAGTCATAACTTGGCTTCATCAATTTTGCCAATCTTGACTGTGGAAAACTGGCTAATAATGTCTCTTTTTATTTCTGCCAGCAAGATTTGTTTCTAGTAGACAATGCTAAAATTGCTAGTACTCCTAATTAGTCCACACACATTTAGACATGTGAAATTGAACAGTGAGAAATTCAAAGTCAATTACAATCAGTGAACAATAAGAATATGCAGCCAGTGAAAGATGGAGACATATACATGTGTAGGACGAGGAGTGGCAAACGAACGGATCGAGCCGGATATGAGTGATCAAATATGAGTTAAGTAAATATGGATAAATCACCCAACTTGACTCATATTTTAAATGGGTAAAAATAAGTTAGCCAATGAATAATATGGATACTCATATTATAGTAAGAATCATGTTCAAAGTTTAAAAAACAAATCCTTTTACGGTTTTATCGATAAATTGAATCGATAAAAATATTATTGGTTTATTGTTATTAGGTTATTAGGTTATCAGGTTTTTAATGATTAAAAAAAATCTAGGGTCTAGTCCCCAAACAAGCCT
>DF357666.1:100443-136989 GCA_000787875.1 Solanum virginianum | reverse complement strand
GTTGTACTCTCTACAAATGTACCAGATGTATATGGTATGTAGCAGAACCCTATCTGTCAGCTCTGTAATCAAAGGATAGGTGCCAGTTTCTCGAGAAGGCTCGAACCTTTAACTATATGATATTTTACTTTGAGTTTTAGGGTGATGCTATTTCTCCCTTTATATCTGAGCAGAAAATGATATGGGTCCCACTTTCTAACTTCAAAATTATTGAATTTCCCCCGAGGAGCCCAAAATGCACCAGAAGCCTCGAGATCCAAAAAGGTTATTCTAGACCAAACTCGATGTTCCAGAGCTAACTGCGCTGTCAAAATTCTTTTATGAGGCTGTTTACCCAGAATTTACTGCTAACCTCATTTTTTAACTTTAAACAAACCTGTAATATGAAAAACTGCATATCCTTCAACCGAGTGACCAAACAGTCAAGCAAGTCATAAATGACTTGGGGTCGCTATAGGTAGGCTCTAATCAATACAAAATATGAAAAAGAAAACCGAAATGACCTAGAGGGTCATTACTTAGGATCACTTCAATCAAAAGCAATCAAATTATAATATCATGTGAAAGTTACTTCAATCGAAATATGGCTAATTTTATAAAATCGTGATGAGAGAACTTCAATTGGAAGCAAGTCTGAATTTCATGAAATTGTATAGTATTTGCTTAAAAACACCTTAAATTTATTGTTCTCCTTAAGTTTATAACTCTCTTCAAATCATAGTTCATGGCCACAAAGTTGAAGTCATAATCTTATATCACTTGCATGATATGATTTCATGAAATTCATCATTTATAATCATCAAGTCATGCTTAAATCATGTATTAAAATTATAACGTTGAAGAATTCAATGCAATTTTAGAATAATAAGAAATCATAAGAACTCTAACTTAAATAATCATCAAAATTTGAGAAATTGAGTTCAAATTAAGACTTCATGGATGGAAAAGGATCCACGGATAAAATTCCCACATACTTCCAGTAGAATACTTGATTATAAAATGAAATTGAAGAACCCTAGAAATCACCTTGTTCTTGCATTAGGAGTAGATTCTAGAGAAAGAATTTTCTTAATTGGGCTGGTAGTTGAGAGAATGATAGAATAAACTAATGAAAATTCTTAAATCTCACTTAAAATAATCCAAAATGTTGTAGTATAAAAGTTAAAAGAATGATCAAAGACTAAAATAACCCTAAGAAATAATTGTCGTGCTGAACCATGAGGATTAACTATAATGCAGATTTTCTTTAATAGACCGAGGATGTTTGTCCATAAAATTGGGCTTAACTCATCCATGAAACTTGTTCTATGACTCATAATACTTTGTATGATCTGTCAAACTCATTCATAGAATCTAAGTACTAAAAACGACCTTCTCTGAATCTCAATATACGAACCACCTTTTACAACTCATACCATTTTCTATAGTCTATAGACCTCCTTCATGAATCAAATTACAGGAAGCCTAAATTTCTAAACCTAAACTATGAAACTATTTTCTACGACCTGTAGATCAAATGAGAAGCCCTGATACCCTTCATTCTATCTAGGATCAAATTTTCAAGTCTTGGTATCTTATCCAGGATGTCATTTATGGCTCGTAGAATGAACTACGACTCGTAAAATTTATTCATAGACCTTGGCAAAAATTTCAGCTCTCAGGTCCCATATATATCCCCATCTATAGCCCATAGAAACATCTATGGCCCGTAAGTGAGTCTCACAGATCCTACACCAGAATAATTCTGCACTTTTCTTTCTTCATTTTGAATTTCCAACTTCTGGACATTATATATACTTTTTTTTACTTGAAATATCTAATGCCCATTAGATAACATTCTTTACCCTTTTTCTCACAAATAGAGTAAACATATTTTTTTCATTTTTCTTTAGTCGAAATACAAATATTGCCCCTTTAAATTTTCATAGATATTTAACTTTTTTAATGATCGAATATACTTCTCTACATAACACATATGTATATTGTGAGATCTCACACATGGCAAAATATTTATTCTTCAACTTTAGACACATGAAATTCCTTAAAATTAAAGTTTTGGGAGGGGGGGTTCCTTCCAAAATCTACCACATGGACCTTGATAAACACTCAATTATGTCATTTTAAGACATAAAGAGACATATGCAAAATAATTTCCAACTTTGGAGGTCGGGGTCAAACTACAAGGATTGGCGAGTGAAATTACTCTCGAATTAATTTCATAACAAATTAGCAGGTTGTACTCTCTACAAATGTACATATAAAATGAAAATTTTTAGGAAATAACCAGCAATGATCAATATCAAGTTCTGGGATGGTTTGTAGTTTGGATTATGTCTTTATGCCTTACAAACTTCTTATTTGTAATGTTATTTTGATTTAGCTTTTGCATTACTGTGTATTATGTTGTTGTGAACTGTCTAGACTGACTTATCTCGATGGGTTAAAGACAAGTGCCATCACCCCCAAAATTGGATCGTGACAAAAGGGCTTTCATCTGTGACACATTTTCTAACTTCAGAAACCCAATTTCTTCCCCTTAGTCTACGAACCCAAGACTATAGCCCATAATTTCTTTAACGGGTTGTAGACACCCTTTCATTCTTTGCCTTGAGACTTTAAATTTTCACCAAGTGACTGACCCATCTACGAGGCATATCTTCAGCCCATAAAATAACCAGGAGGTGCACATGTGTTCATATATCTCTACACCAGAATCATTTTCTGCACTTCTCATCCTGATCCTGATCTTTTAACATACAGGGATATTTGTTGGACCAAAATTTATTTTTATAGAGTAGCTGGAGCTCAGTTTAGTTATCTCCATGTTTATAGCATAGAAGTGTTGATTTTGTATTCTGATCTTGTTTTCCTTGTTTTGATGCATGTATTGTATTAGTTGTTCATTTTCACTTGTTTTGTGGTACGATCATGAACTTTCACATTGGTTCATCATTATTGTTCACGAAAAATACTATTTATACACTATTGTTTCTAGACTGATTTAATGACAGTTATACAACCTGAATCACTTATTAACTGGTTTTTGAGATTTATGAGGCATCTAGGACATGCTTCTTTTTCACTTGAGACCATGAAAGCATATGAGATGTGCTCAACTTTTACTTGACTAGCCAACACATTGTCCCCCTTTCTTGTATTGATTTAGCTATTCATTCCTCTGGTACCACGATACAGATTACTTGTTATAAGACCTTGTTCGGGCTTAGGTATTGTAGATAAACTTTTCATGTCTATTGTGGATCCTTAGGCCATGAGTACCATTGTATTAAATGAGGACACTGCATGGATCCTACCTTGCAACATGACTAAGGTAGGTCTATAAACTTGGTTGTGGATGATTCAACTGGTTCTCCTACACATTTTGCATTTATATATGTCACCTTTCACCAGTATAATTGATTATTGCTTGGCACCCTTGATCATGTGGGAAACTAATTGAGTTATGTTTGCTTATTATACTTTTCAGGCTTATAGGGATTCAAATAAGTTATTGTTTGATTAAAATTGTAACCTCAGTAAAATTTCCAAAATACCCCTACAATAGAGATGTGCATGTAACACATCTTTCTATGCCCCGTTTGCAAATCAGAGGTCGGATATGCGCTCAATATGAAAAATTGAGTGGGGAAATGGTCTTGGTCAATTTTTAGAGGGACCGAATCAAAAGATAATTTTTAGATCCAAAAATAAAAAGCAGTGTGAGTATGCGACAAAGGCGCGTCGTGCCTCTGTAGTGGAGTTAGACTTTTTTTTCAAATTTTTTTGACGAGATTGGAAAACTCATCCAAATATTTTTTGGACAAAAAAATACATGTGTGCGCGAATTGAAAATTTCTTTAAAATCCGTGAGAGGCATTTTGGACAATTTCCAACCCCTCCCAAAGTCAATACATGATCAAAATAGATCATTTTAGATATAAAAAGGGTCAAAAACCTAATTCTAAGTCCTTTCTAAGTCTTGAAGAAAGTTAGGGCTTGCGAGAAAAGAAGAGAGAAGCGTAGATTGGAGAATTTAAAGGCACATTCTTGAAGTTGATTGTTCATAGCTTCATCCTAGGTATGTAAGACTAAACTAAAAGCATGAGATTATTCTCTCATGTGTCCCATAGATGGTCTTAGAAGAGAGTTGAAAGTTCATGAGTCTACATACATGATTCTTAATTATTTTCTTGAAAATTTTACTCACTACTTGTATTTTCATAAGTTGATGATCATCATAAACTTGTTTCCTTGAATTGAATAATTTTCATGAGATATTGCATAAACCCTATATGTTAACTTTTGAAAGCAAGCATGAATGAACATAGGGATGGAGTCTAGACTCTTGATTGAGAATGTCGATTGTGATTGTTGATTGGGATATGAGAATGATGATAGGTTGATAGTTTTTGATGGTCCACGAATGTTCCTAAATGAACTCTAATGAGTGTCTATTCAATTGTTCCCTAATAATTGATCTAAGCCTTAAGCTACTGATTGAGATGTTGATTGATAAGATGATGAGAGTCTCTATGAGACTGATTGAAAGATGAGTGCCTCCATGAGGCTGATTTAAGATGAGTTGATTGGATTGATTGTCTTATGAGCATTGAGTCTTGGGAGGAGTATTGAGTACTGAAAGAGTAAGAGTTAATCCAACTCGCACTCGTCAAGCTACATTGCCAAGTGTAGGTGAGGATTAGAACCATCACTTTGAGGTTCCCTCTTGATAGAGTCCCTGAAATAATAGAGGACTTATTTGATTTATTGGGGGCACTTAATGGATTTGATTCATTCCCTACCTAGTAAGTACGGAATGACTGTGGTAATAATGACGACTTGTTGTACAATCACTAGCTCATAAGTGATTGTTGTCGGATAAGAGAAACTCCCAGAAAGTTCCCACCTTGAGTACTCTGAGTCTAGATGAGAAGAGATGGATAAGATGAGTTGAGTTGAGTTCTATTGAGTTGAGTATAGCTTGATTGATAAGGTTTGATTCGTTGATAGATCACTAGTCTACTCTTTATTCTTACTTTAGATAGATATTTGACATATTGATTTGTTATTATTTTGAGTTGATTATTGTTCCATATTATTCTACCTATTTTGTTTTCATTCAGCTATTTTACATATCGTATATTCCATACACTGACGCCACTCAATGCTGTATTATTTTATAATGTAGATACAAGGATTAGGGATCATCAACCGGTGAATCGTTGAGGATCTGAGCAGTCAGCTGATTGATGAGCCTCCCTTACTTCAGAGGATCCATTATATTTATTTCATCTGGTTTTAAAGTTAGTCTTGATTAGCTTTATTTTGATTGAGGTAGTCATGTGTCTGTCAATGACACCACTTGATAATGATAGAGGCTTCATAAACTAGAGTGAGACGTTGATTGTTAAAATCTTGAGCTAGTTTGTTCTGCTAGTCATTTTCATTTATAATATTACTTTGAGATTAGATGAGGAGATGCACCCATTTACTTTTCTTTTATCTTTCGTTGATTTGTAGAGTTACTAATTAGATAACTATGATAAGGCCAAGTGGTCTGCTTGGGGACTAACAATAGTCTCTTGGTGCCGGCCACATCTAAGGTACCCTCCTGGGGCATGAAAAACTTAGTATCAGAGCATGTGTTCAAGTTTCCTAGGGAGTCTATGAAGCCGTCTAGTAGAGTCCTTATTATCGGTGTGAAGAGCTCCACATCCACAATTTGGAGGCTATAGGATATTTAGGAAATATTTCACTACTTTTATGTTCTAATCATGCTACAAAGTTATGCTCAAGTCCTCTTCTAATTCGTGCTTTGTGTGTTGCAGATTTGTGATCATACCTTCCAGAAGAGCCGTTAGAGATAGAGGACGTCCCGCCAGACAAAATAATGTCAACCCACCTAAGCCTTAAGGACATGAGGAGTCTGTGGCACCAACTATCCCTATTGAACAGCCCCTACAAGATGAGGTCTCCAATGCTACGCTATGCCAGGATATTCAAACTTTAGCCTAGGCTATCACTGCACCTGCTGCAAGACAAGGAGCGGGTAGACAAGATGTACATGACACATCTAGAGTCCGGGAAATCTTGATGATAAATTCGCCTGAGTTCACAGGGTTTGCATTTAATGAGGATCCTAAGAACTATGGGGAGGAGCTTCAGAAAGTGTTCCAAGTGATGTATTTGGCTGATGCTGACAGGATTAAACTGGCTGCTTACCAAGTGAAAGGTGTGGCTAGACTTTGGTTCGACCAATGAAAGAAGGGTAGAGGAGAGGATGCCCCTGTGCTGACTTAGGCAATATTTGAGGAAGCTTTCTTGGGGTACTTCTTCCTAAGAGAACATAGAGAGGCTAAGGTAAGAGAGTTCTTGAACTTGAAACAGGGTTCTATGACTGTGCAAGAGTATGGGTTGAAGTTTACTCAACTATCTCGATATGCTCCAGACATGGTTGCTGATATAAGGGGAAGGATGGGAATGTATGTGGATGGGCTAAACAGAGGGCCGAAGAGAGATGGGAGGGGAGCAATGCCTGTGAGTGATATGGATATTGGGAGATCGATGACCTTTGTGCAACAAGCTGATGAGGAGAGGCAGCATGATAGAAAGGAGTTCAGAAGCAAAAAAGCTAAAACATCCAACCATGAGGTTGGAAAAAAAGGGAATGATAACTCATTCCCAGCACCATCCTCTGCAAGTGCACCAACACCCAGAATCAGGAATGACCAGAGGTCCCAGAATGTTGGAGCTCATGAATCTTAGTCAAAAGCTAGTGTGGCTCAAGGTTTGCGTGGAAACTACTATGTGGTACATGTGGTAAATTACACATGGGTAAATATCGTGAGAGGAGTGATGTATGCTACAAGTGTGGCCAAGTAGGTCACTACCCGAGAGAGGGTCCAAAGTAGGCTGACCGGGCTCAATCTTCTGCATCAGCCCTGCCAGCTAAAGGAAACCAAAGAGGTGCTACTCAGGCGCAAGCGGAGCCAAAAACCGTTTGTATGCCATGGGTAGTTGTTGTGATCAAGAGAACTCCCCAGATGTTGTGACAGGTATGATTTGAGTCTTTTCTCTTGATTGTTATGTTTTGATAGATCCTGGTGCCACACTATCTTTTGTAACTCTTTATGTTGCCAGTAGATTTATAGAACCCCTGAGAGTCTTCTTGAACCCTTTGATGTTTCTACTTCCATGGGTGAGTCTATTTGAGCTGAGAGAGTCTATAGAGTTTGTGTAGTGTCCATTAGAGATGACTGATTTTGATGTGATCCTTGGCATTGATTGGCTTCACGCCTGTTATGCCACTGTTGATTATAGGGCCCGAGCTGTTAAGTTCCGATTCTCGAATGAACCGATTCTAGAGTTGAAGGGTGATTCTATTATACCTAGGGGAAAGTTTCTCATATCTTAGAGCTAGAAAACTAATTTCTTAAGGTTGTATCGACAACCTCGTCCGAGTGAAATCTAATAATGCTGTGTCCCCTACTTTTGAGTCTGTCTCGATCATGAATGAGTTTCCTGAGAATCTACCCAGAGTCCCTCCTGATAGGGAGATCGACATTGGGATTAATGTTCTTCCCGATACCCAACTTATCTCAATTCCACCTTATAGGATGGCCCCCGTTGAGAATTGAAGAGAAATTGAAAGATATATTAGAGAAGGTCTTTATAAGGTCGAGTGTTTCTCCTTGGGGTAACCCTGTCCTATTCGTGTGAAAGAAAGATGGGTCTCTCAGAATGTGTATTTAGTATAGGCAACTGAACAAGGTCACCATAAAGAATAAATATCCTCTCCCAAGGGTAGACAATCTATTTTACCAACTTCAGGGTGCCTCTTGTTTCTCCAAGATAGACCTCTGATCTGGCTATCATTAGTTGAAAGTGAGGGAATATGATATTCCAAAGACATCCTTTTGGACTAGATATGGCCATTTTAAGTTCCTGGTCATGTCCTTTGGGTTGATGAATGCACCTGCAACCTTCATGGACTTGATGAATAGGGTATTCAAATAATATTTTGATATGTTTGTGATTGTGTTCATCGACAACATTCTGGTGTATTCAAGAGATGAGGAGGAATATGCAAATCACCTGAGAGTTGTCCTCCAAATACTTAAGGACCATGAGTTGTATACAAAATTCTCAAAATATGAATTCTGGCTTAAGTCAATGGCTTTCCTAGGCCATGTTATCTCCGGTGATGGTATTCGAGTGGATGCTCAAAAAATTGAAGTGGTTAAGAACTGGCCCAGGCCGACCTCTCCGATTGACATAAGAACTTTCTTAGGGTTGGCAGGCTACTACCGCCAATTTTTTAATGGATTTTCTTCCCTATCTGTGCCACTGATTAAGTTGACTTAGAAAAAGGTCAAATTTCAATGGTCTGACGAATGTGAGAAGAGTTCCAAGAGTTGAAGACTAGATTGACTACTGCGCCAGTTTTGACCTTGCCCGAAGGGTCCAAGGACTTTGTAATCTATTGATTCTTCAAGAGTTAGATTGGGATGTGTGATGATGCAAAGAGGGAAAGTGATAGCTTATGCTTCCAGACAACTTAAGGTTCATGAGAGGAACTATCTAACCCATGCTCTTGAGTTGGCAGCAGTGGTGTTTACACTTAAAATCTGGCACGGTTACTTGTATGGAGTGTATATGGATATGTTCACCGACCACAAGAACTTGCAGTACGTCTTCAGTTAGAAAAAGCTCAACTTGCAACAGAGGAGATGGTTGGATTGCTCAAGGATTATGACATGAGCATTCTCTACCATCCAGGTAAAGCTAACATTGTTGTTGATGCTCTTAACAGGTTGTCTATAGGTAGGACAACCCATGTTGACGAAGGAAAGAGAGAACTAGCTATAGAAGTGCATCGATTGGCTCGATTGGGAGTCCAACTCGAGGAAAATGATAAAGGAGGAGTTAATGTTCAGAACGAGTCTGCTTCATCCTTAGTTGCAGAGTTAAAATAAAAGCAAGATCAAGATCCTATCATACTTCAATTGAAGTAGGTTGTCAACAAACAAAAAGTGATGGTGTTCTCCAAAGGGGTAGATGGAGTGTTGAGATACCGGAGTAGATTGTGCGTCCCAGATGTCGATGGTGTTCGATTAAGAATTATGGTGGAAGCCCATGACTCTAGATATTTCATTCATCCTGGCTTTACCAAGATGTATCACGACTTGAGAGAAGTCTATTGGTGGAGTGGAATGAAGAGGGATATTGCTGAGTTCGTTTCAAAGTGCCCAAATTGCCAGCAACTGAAAGTTGAGCATCAAAGACCATGTGGATTGGCCCCAAACTTTGAGATCCCTGGATGGAAGTGGGAGATGATCAATATGAACTTCATTACTGGTCTACGAGGTCTCGAAAGCAACATGACTTGACTTGTGTGATTATGGATAGGATGACTAAATTGACTCACTTCTTAACAGTTAAGACAACCAACACTGCGGAGGAGTATGCCAAGTTGTACATCCAAGAGATTGTGAGGTTGGATGGGATTCTCTTGTCCATCATCTCGGATAGAGGAGCTCAATTCACCTCCCAATTTTGGAGATCTTTCCAAAAAGGATTAGGTACGAAAGTGAATTTGAGTACAACCTTTCATCCATAGACAGATGGTTAGGCAGAGCGTACAATTCAGACGTTAGAGGATATGTTGAAAGCATGTGTTCTTGATTTCAAGGGAAACTTGGATGATCGCCTACCATTGATTGAATTTGCATATAACATGTAGAGATGTGCACGTAATGCATCTTTCGATGCTTTATTTATAAATACGAGGCCGGATATGCGATCAACATGAATAATTGAGTGGAGAATGGTCTCGGTCGATTTTTAGAGCGATTGGATCAAAAGATAATTTTTTGATCCGAAAATAAAAATCTATATGAGTATGCAACAGAGGCACGTCGTGCCTCTATAGTGGAGTTAGAGTTATTTTTTTCATATTTTTTGATGGGATTCAAAAACTCGTTCAAAAAATTTTTGGAAAAAAATACACGTGTGCGCAAACTGAATTTTTTTTAAAAATTCATGATGGGCATTTCGGACAATTTCCAACCCTCCCAAACTCAGTACATGATCAAAATAGGTCATTTTGAGCGTAAATATAGTCGAAAACCCCATTCTAAGTCCTTTCTAAGTCTTGAACAAAGTTAGAGCTTGAGAGAAAAGAAGAGAGAAACGTAGATTGGAGAATTCAAAGGCAAATTCTTGAAGTTGATTGTTGATAGCTTCATCCCTGGTATGTAAGGCTAAACTAAAAGCATGAGATTGTTCTCTCATTTGTCCCATAGATGGTCTTAGAAGAGAGTTGAAAGTTTATGAGTCTATATACATGATTCTTGATTATTTTCTTAAAAATTTTACTTACTACTTGTATTTTCATATGTTGATGATCATCATAAACTTGTGTTCTTGAATTGAATACTTTTCATGAGATATTGCATAAATCATATATGTTAATTTTTGAAAGCATGCATGAATGAACATAGGTATGAAGCCTAGAGCCTTGATTGAGAATGCCGATGTGATTGTTGATTGGGATGTAAGAATGATGATAGGTTGATAGTTCTTGATAGTCCACCAATGTTCCTAAATGAACTCTAATGATTATCTATTCGATTGTTCCCTAATAATTTATCTAAGCCTTGAGCTACTAATTAAGGTATTGATTGATGAGATGATGAGAATCTCTATATGACTGATTAAAAGATGAGTGCCTCTATGAATCTGATTTGAGATGATTTGACTGGATTGATTATCTTATGAGCATTAAGTCTTAGGAGGAGTATCGAGCACTGAAAGAGAAAGAGTTAATCTAACTCACACTCGTCAAATTACGTTGCTAAGCGTAGGTGAGGATTAGAACCATCACTTTGAGGTTTCCTCTTGATAGAGTCCTTGAAACAATAGAGGACTTATTTGATTTGTTGGGGTCCCAAGTGGATTCGATTCATTCCCTACCTGGCAAGTACAGAATGGTTGTGGCAACAACGATATCTTATTAAACTCCCAGAAAGTTCCCACCACTCTAAGTTGAGATGAGATGAGATGTGATGAGATGAGTTGAGTTCTACTGAGTTGAGTCTGATGTGATTCATGAGGTTTGATTGGTTGATGGATTAGTGGTCTACTCTTTATTCTTGCTTTAGATAGACATTTTACACGTTGATTTGTTATTATTCTGATTTGATTGTTGTTCCATATTATTCTACCTATTTCAATTTCATTCAGTTATTTTACATACCGTATCCATGTACTGATGCCACTCAGCGCTACATTATTTTATGATGCAGATACAGGGATTATGGATCGTCAACCGGTGAATCTTTGAGGATCTAAGCAGCCAATTGATTGGTGAGCTTCCCTTACTTCTGATGATCCATTATATTTACTTCATGTTGCTTTAGAGTTACACTTGATTAGCTTTATTTTGATTGAGGTAACCATGAGTCTGTTATTGACACCACTTGATAGTGATAGAGGCTTCATAGGCTAGAGTTGGACGTTGATTGTTAAGATCGTGAGCTAGTTTTTTCTACTAGCCTTTTCATTTATAATATTACTTTGAGACTAGATGAGGAGATGTGCCCATTTACTTTTCTTTATCTTCCGCTGATTTGTAGAGTTACTGATTGGATGACTGTTATGAGGCCAAATGGTTCGCTTAGGGACTAGCAATAGTCTCTGAGTGCCGACCACATCTTATATTGTATTGTTAACTGGTTACTTGGCTTATTCAGGTTGAGTTGGATTAGGTTTTAGGTTGTTATGTTGTTTAACGGTGATTGCCAACGTTATGTCCTTGCTTAGTTGATTCTTGTAGTAACTCTGTAGTGCAGGTTATTGGGCTTGCACTCAAGTACGTTCTTTGACTTAGTTTATTTACTCAGTCTGTCCTACTTCTTCCTTCTTATTATTTGTTCTATCTTGATTATGTCTCCTTGTAAATATTTATGATGTACTTTCCTTATTTATATGCTACTTTAGAGATGGCAAATGGGTGAATTGGATTGGATTTGGATGGATTGAATATAGATTGAGCCGGATCACAATCCATCCATATAAATATGGATAAATATGAATTTGGTTAAATATAGTTTGGATAAAAATGGTTCCAACCCACTTTATTCTCTTTAAGCCAAAAAAGATTAAATCAAAGCTAGATTGTTAATGTTCAATCTCTATCACCCTAATTCTAACTCCCAAATAATTATTTTTGAAAAGGATTATTTTTTTAATTTTTTTAAATAAAAGTTTGGTTCTTCGGTGTTCCGAAGTTTTGAGGCCCCTACACCGAATCGAAGAACTGAACTTTTGAAAACATGAATACCTACACTAAATCAAAAAATCGAATTTGTTTGGTTTGGTTTGATTTTTTTTATTTTTCGGTATTTATGTCAACCTCAATAAAAAATTAAATAAAGTTGAATTTTTTTGCCCCCCCCCCAACCCTGAACCAAAAAATCGAATTAGTTTGGTTTTGTTTGATTTTTTGGTATTTATACCTCCCCAATAAAAGATTAAAAAAATCTCTTTGCCCCACCCCCGACACCGAACTAAAAAATTGAATTAGTTTTGTTTGGTTTGATTTTTCGGTATTTATATCTACCCCAATAAAAAATAAAAAAAGGTTAATTTTTATTGCCCCCCACCCCGACACCGAATCGAAAAATTGACTTAATTTGGTTTGGTTCGATTTTTGAATTTTTTGGTATTTATGTTCGCTCCAATAAAAAAATAATAAAATTAATTTTTTTGCCCCCTACCCCGACACCGAATTGAAAAACCGAATTAGTTTGTTTTGGTTTGGTTCGGTTCGGTTCGATTTTTTGATTTTTCACTATTTATGCCCAACCCAATAATTTTTTTTAAAAAAAGTTAATTTTTTTTGCTCCCCCACCCCACCCCGAACCCAAACGGAAAAACCAAATTAGTTTGGTTTGGTTCAATTTTTTGGTATTTATATCGGTTCCAATAAAAAATTAAAAAAAATCTTTTTTGCACCCCCCCAAACCCCGACACCAAACTGAAAACTGAATTAGTTTAGTTTGGTTCGATTTTTCAATTTTGGTATTTACGCCCACCTAATAAAAAATAAAAAATTATTAATTTTTTTTATCACCCCCCTCCCCGGTCCAAATTTTTTAAGAAACATAAAAAAATTATGCACACAATTTTTTTTAGAGCAATTAAGAATTTTTTATTATGAGTTGGGGGATTTATGAGTTTATATGGGTACCCATATTTTAACCATTTTGACCATATTTATATGAACTCTTAAAATAGATCAACCCATATTTACCCATTTAGAAAAAATATGAGCGATCCATTACAATAAATATAGGTAAAATGGGTTCCTTTTACCTTATATGGATTGAAATTGCCACACCTAGTTATAGAGTTCAAATGTTGCAAGAGGTCCTAAGTTCTGTTCTTGTTCAAAGCATTTTTCAACTTTTATTTCGCTTTTTACCTATGGTCATTACCCAGTCACACCTATCTCACCTAAAATGCAAATGCTTGTTAATCGTGACTTATTAAAAATTAAAGGGAAAATGGGCAAAAATATCTCTGAACTATTTGAAATGGAGCAAAAATATTTCTCCATTACGTTTTGGTTCAAAAATATCCATTCGTTATATTTTTGACTAAAAAATATCCCTTCGTTAAATTCCTGACTCAAAAATACCCCTCATCCTAAAAGAAATGAAAAGGGTCAAAAATACCCCTTAATTATTAGAAATAGAGCAAACATAGCTTTCGTGAGTTTTTGGCCAAAAAATAGCCCTCCATTCAACTTTTAAAAGGGAAAAAGCTCAAATATACCCCCTTAACTTTCCGAAAATGTCTACATATACCCTCCGTATAAAGTTCAGCCCTCTCATGCACTTGTCGTCTAACTATTCACTCTTCATGCCCTTTTGTTTGTTATTTACTTTACTGGAATTATAGCTTTCCCTTTAAATTAAAAATCAATTGCCACATCAACTAAAATATTCCACATGGTATTTACATATTTTACACAAAATAAAGACATCCAAAATATAACCCGATCCATCATATTACCCGACCCAAGACCTTTGCTTTTTAACTCATTCTCAAAGCCCTAATCAGACCACAAATTTGTCGGCCCGGTCATTCCTTCTTCCAAGCGGCTCTAGAGTTCCATATAGTATTCGATTTTATGGAATATAGTATGAATGAAGAGGGTCATATATCGTTCAAGGTAAGGATTAAGATATTCGAATTAGTTAAGGATCTATTTAGATTAAGTTTATCTTCCATACTCGAACTAATAAAGATATTATGGGTCTACAAAAATCAGAAGAAATCTGTTGTTTAATGTTAAAGGATGTACTTTTTATTCCTTTTAGACTTAATAATTTTATTTATCTTTTGGTGGTCTAAAAAATGAGTCTTGTCTTTTAGGGTATAATTTATTACATTTTTATAGCTTTTAATATGTTCCATTTGATATGGTCCCTGATTTTGCAATGACTTTTTATTTATTTTTTAATTTTCTTTGATGTATTTTTGTAGGATGGTTGATGACGCTGATATTGTGTTCAACTACGGGGCTAGTTGGGTCATTCACCTATGTCGGCATATAATAAGAATCTAGCACACTGTTGGCTTAACTTTGACCCTGAATTATTGAGCTATCAAGATATATGTGATGAGTTCACTTACAAGCTAGGGGTTTCTCGAGTAAAACAACTGATATTCACTAGCCCTTCTGATAAGTATTATATAGTTGATGGGGATGCTGGAATTAGGGCCATTCTCGACCTATTATGTGAGAAATTTAAAGTCGTCAATTTCATTATTGTAGAAGAGAGTGAGCTCACAGTTTTTGATTCAAAGCTCTCATATCATACTGAAGCATTATCTGGAAATGTTAAGATTGGTACAGATTGTGAACAGAGTGTTGGTTCTAATATTGATTGAGGTACTTGTGAGGGTGAGAAATATAATTCTTACTGGATGGAGGGTATTATCAAGGAAAAGGGAAGAGTATTAGGTGATAGATTGGAAAACTACAAGGAATTGCATGTTGAATGTCATTTAAGAACATAAAAGAAGGTAGACAGGTTATGAATTATTATGCATTAAATAATAAAAGGGTCTTGACTATAATCAAGGCTGATACAACAGAATTATATATGGTTGTGAAGAGGGGTGTCCTTTCAGGTGCTTGATTTCAAGAGATGGAAAGACTGAAGGTTTTAAGATAAAGACTTTCATCGGCAAACACACATGTGATGACTTCAAAAATTCCAGAGTTGATGCGGCCACTTTAACTCAATACTTCAAGAGCAAGGTTCACAATAACCCTAAGTACAAGATAAAAGATATGAGAGGAGAGCTTGAAAATGATTTTAAGGTGAGTGTGTCTTAATTCAAGCTTAAAAGGACTAAATATATGATTCTTGAGAAGTTGGAGGGTAGTTTTATAGATGACTACAACAAACGTGAAGCCTACACAGAAGAGATTAAACCTAGTAATCCTGAAGGTGATGTTTTGACAAATATCTCTAAGGATGCGCTATTTGAAGAAAAAAGAAGATTTATGAGGATGTACTTGTGTTTTAACGCTCTAAAAAAGGGCTGAAAATTTGATTTGAGACCTCTAATTGGACTTGATGGTACATTCTTCAAAGATAAATGTAGGGGCATGTTTTGATAGCAATAGCACAGGATTGTATGAATAGTTTCTTTCTACTATCATGGGCAGTAGTGGATAAAAAAATAAGTAGGATATGGAGCTGGTTTATCGAGCTACTAAAGAAGTCTTTGGACCTTAAAGATAGTGCACATATTACATTCATTTCAAATATGCAAAAAGTATGATTTACATTTTTTACGTCTAGATTTTTTTTACTTATTACTTTTACATTTTCATTTAATTTTCTTTTTTTTGTGCTACTATAACAGGGACTGTTAGATGTTGTTGATAAAGTATTGCCTAAAGCTCAGCATAGGTATTGTATGAGACATATTGAGAGTAATTGGTGTAAAAAATGGAGGAGGAGGAAGTTTATGTGGTGGTGCACATGGAGTTCATATGATGAAAAGTTCAAAGATCAATTGAATAAGTTAGGAAAATTATCAGAAGAAGCTGCAAGGGATTTGATGAAATATCCACCAAAGACATGGTGTAGAGCTTATTTTGATACTCAGTGTAAGAACATGGTGGTTGATAATAACTTTACTGAGTGATTTAATGCATGGATCCCTGAGCCTATAGGAAAGCCAATAATCAGGATGTTAGAAGACATTAGGATGCAGGTGATGAAATTGTTAAGAGGAAAGAAAAGAGTTTAAGGACATGGGTTTCTAATTTTAGTCCAACTTTTATGAAGTTGTACATTAATTTCAGGACCATAGCACATAATTGTAAGGTAGAATTTAATAGAGTGGGGCTATGAAGTTTCTGGTGAAGAAGATAGACACACTATCAATATAAAGAAAAAAATACACCTATAGAATTTGGGATTTATTAGGTAATCCCTGCCCACATGCCTTCAAAGCATTTACACATAAAAAGGTAGAATCTAGAACTGAAATTCATTAGTGGTACAACAATGAAGCTTACATGCTGACTTATAAACACAAGATGTAACCTACGAGAGGTTAGGTGTTCTAGAAGGTTGATCTCTCAAGGGCAATGTTGCCTCCTGATGTTATGAAACAAATTTGGAGACCTAGAATGAAGAGAAATAAAGAATCAGATGAAGTAATAAAAAGAAAGGGGGAGTGATCTCAATCCAGAAAGGGTACTCAAATGACATGTAGTAAATATGATGAACCAAATCACAATATAAGGGGTCGTTACAAGGTAATTCTAATACTTATTGCTAATATTTTTATTATTACTTCATTTGCATAGTTACTAATAATTATTTTTGATAGAAAAAATCTGCTAAAAACAATGCAAACTTTAGAAATGAAAAAAGATCAAAGACTTACAGCAGTTCACAGTCGAGCGAAATGAAGACTGAATATGAGATTGAAGTTGGCATGTAAGAATCTATTTTTCAACTAGAAGATGCAACACAAGAGTTTGAACCATATAGTCCTGATGTTGAAAATGAGGAAGACCCACCCCTAAGGCCAAATGTTGCAAGGCAATGATGATCCTCTATCATCTTCTATCTGGTAGATTTGGTAAAAGGGATTCGTGAACAAGAGTTAAGGGCTGAGAAGTTGAAGACTAAAATTGTTTCAACTGGTACAAGAAAAAATAAATTTACTAGAGATCACACTGGTGCCTTAGTGTCAACTAATCTACGTTACTCTCCAGCCAAAACAACATGGAAAGGAAAAGAAGCTACCTTTTCTAAACAGGAGCAAATGGAAGTAAAACAAAAAAAGAAAAGAATAAAGATGGGAGTCAAGGGCAGAGGAGAACCTGAACCTGATGAAGATTTTGAGTGATTTTTTGTTACTTTTGTCTTTATCCTCTGATGGTTAATTACATTTAGTTTAATGACATTTTTTATAAGGCTGGTAGTTAATTTTTGTAGCTGGTATATTGAGCTTATGGGGATTAAGTTAGGTGAAACTTGCATATGCCTTCATAGAATGGCATTAATCACACCTTCTTTGGTTGTGTTTATCTTTCTTACCTTTTTTTTTAATTATGTTGATTTTTTATTGTTGAATGATGATATACCTTCATTAGTGTTTACTTTGAGTACTGTCATGACAGTGATTTCTCGATGAATTTTTGTGAGTGTTTAGTTTGAGTACAACCATTGAGAATGCCATAGGTTTCTTGATGAAGTTCAGTGTAAAAGGAAAAGAATTTATTGTGATCTGGATCATTGTTCAGTTTCTTCCTCATGTGGCATTTCTTTTGTTGGTGATTTGGAACATATGTTACATATTTAAGGGCATATTTGCTTCTTAACATTGGCATTGGATTTATGATATCAATTCTTTCTTGGTAGTTTGGGACCCTATAATTTGCATTCTTTATTATACTTGAGCATGTAATTTTGGCTAAACTCCTAATGGAGGTTATATGTAGATAGTTTTGTAAAGTTCTTGGGAGAAAATCAAAGATATTTGATATAACTTCTATGTATTTGTTTTGATTTTGCTTTTTGAACTCGTAGGTAGTTTAATTTTCTTGCTTTTGATGTAATTTTAGACTCATAGACTAGAGAATTATAGGCAACCATTTATTCTGATGAGAATGTGCAGGAACAGGGTTAAGGCAGCAAACCAAGGCAGAAAAGGGAGAAAAGTTATTCTACGACTGGTTCCATAGGCTGTGGTCTATAGCACGACCCATATACTAACTTGTACAACCATTTCTAGTGAGCAAAAATGTGTGCATTCTAGTCCATGAGCCAACTTTACAGTCCATAGATAAAACTACAGACCTTGAATGGGGCTCGTGGACCATAAGTAAGATTCTGAACTTTTTAAGTGTTGGGAGCACTTACGAACCAACCAATGGATCGTATGTCCTTATACGCCCCGTTGGTAGATTCATAAGCCAAGGCCTAAAAACTAAGGTTTTGGAACCACAAACTAGGTCTTACAGGCCATAGAATCTTTTACAATCTATAATTGGTGTTTCATGAGGACAGAATCCCACTGAAACCCAACCTGGCCAGACAAATAAAAAAAGGGGTCAATTTAATTACTCCTCATTTTTCCATTATTTTCAAAACATAAAAATCCTTTTCTTCTTCCCAAAGTCCGATCACCGCTGATATACATCACCATACTTTTCTGCCTAATTTCAGCCAAAATTTTTGCTACCCATCTACAAGTTTGGTAGAACTAGGGCTTCACTCTTTTGGATTTTTCTTTCTAGTTCTCGAATTTTTGATCAATATTCCACTATGTGCACTTCTTGAAATTTTATAATTTTTCTAGAAAATTACTTATTGGTTCGAGACACTATCGAGGTTGATTTTATGATGCTTTTTACCCTAAATATTTGGTATTGCTTGTGCCTAAAATGTATGATGCGATGCTCACTGTTCCATTGCATAATTGATCTTGAACCATGTATATGAATGTGAGAATCATTGTTTGAACTCGTACAATACCTTGTTGAATGAGTTGAAATTTTTTATCTTATTAAAATTGATAAGGTAGTGCAAGAATTTAATCTAATTAGCCATGTAATACAACTATTTATATGAAGGTTATTATATGATGTTCTGAAATCACTTGTCATCTATGATATATTGAACTATCTTCTTAAGATTGATTAAGTGATTCCGCAAATGGAATGATGGCATGCCAACTGATTGATTAAATGGTGGTTTTCATAAAGTTTGCATGTATCTGAGGTAATTGGTGGTTGAAGCAATTGCACATGTTTTGGATTTGGGTAAACTGGTGGTAATTTGTGCATACTTATGTTGTGGGTTGATTTAGAATGCATAGAATATGTATTGAATGTGTTTTACTTAGTTTGAGTGCCAATTCTTCGATGCTATTTACATTTGTATATCCTATTCTTATAACCTAGTCATCATGCTTAGAAAGTCATTAAAATTAGCTAGACTAGGATTTAGCTATGATTTTTGGGTGAATATTGACTAACGAACCGCAATGGTGATCTTAGAAAACTCAAGTTACTATTTTCAACAGTATAAGGATCTTCTATGGCCCATAGATTAGTCTACGGACCGTAGTTGCATCTCGTAAGGTGAAGCCAACATTTTGATTTTCTGAAATGTCATTAGTTGAACCCACCTACGGGTCATAGTTTAGACTACGACCCATATATAGGGTTTGTAGTCCCTTACCTGAATGAATACAAATTTGACATTGTACTTACGACCTAGTCTACGGCTCGTAGTCTATTTTTATACACTGTGACTGGTCTTTTAAGTATATTTCAGTGACTTGATTCACTATGTCCTATTGCTTACAGAGGCCTTCTACAGCTCATAGTTTACCTTCCAACTCATAGGAGAGCCTTCATAGGTTCTTCTGTGAAAATGTTTGCTAACTTTCTGATTTTCTTTTCTGTATTTGTAGGACTCATGTGTATTTTTACTTGTGTGTTTTCAGGTACTATGGCTCCTCGACCAAAGAAGGATGAGATATGGGCCATGAAGACTCGACTATGTGATGAGCCTTCAGATACTGAGGCTGGAATACATGCTAGTAGATCAGTAGAGGAGCTCAACGTCCAGCTACATGAGGGCATTGAGAGACAACATACTAGGGTGGCATCTAGACAATTAGTGTCAGCCCAGACATAGGCTATCGTTACTCGACCTTCCTAGTATAAGGAGGGACTTTCCCAATAGAGCAACTCTATTTAGATGACAAACTATGATGAGGGGTCTAAAGAAGGGATAGGAGATGGAGATAACTCCGATCCAGGTGAGGAGTTAGGTTCTGAGTCCACTCCAGCACTAGCAGCCCCTCCGGGAGATTGACGAGGAGATGGTGTGTCCTGCTGATGGGCTATCAAAATACAACCTTTGATGCTTAAAACTTAAAACTTTGTGTATTCTCAATGTGATATTAGTAGGTTTGATGTGTTTTTGTGTTTGTTTTGCATGATTTCAGGGTTGGCATTGATTTTAAGAAGAATATGCAGAAGCTGCTGATTTTGAGGATCCACGAGACCCTTTACAAGCTGTAGAGTATTCTATGGGTCATGAAGGAGGTTTTGTGTGGAATTCCAGTGAGGGGTAGATTTCTGAAGTTTCGTCTACGAACACACAGACGAGTCGTGAAACACATTGCGAGTCGTAGATCAAGTGTCGTACCCTGAGGATCAGAGCAGGAGGAATTTATGAAGTTTCATCATATGAAACCCCCTCCTGGCCATAGGACCTTTTACGGGCCATAGAGAGGTACCATAAAAATCAAGTCTTGAATTGAAGTAGCAAAGTCCGAAAGCCCGACTATGGGCCATAAATCACTATACAACCCGTAGTGCATCTCGTGAAGCATGCCGACCCAGTTATCCTATTTTGTTTAGGAATTCTATTTTAAATATTACTAATAGGTTTTTAGAATATTTTTCTTAGGAAGGTTTAGGTAGTTCGAAGAGTCAGCAAGTTTAGAGTAAGAAACAGTAGAGAAAAACCTTGGAGAGTTGAGAAATACTTGTGCACTTTAATCTCATCTTCTAATTATAATCTTGTGATTCTCATTAAAGCTTGAATTTTCTTATGCTTAATTCAACTGTGTAAGTGCTCTATTATGTCATTCAAATTCATAAGTCCTTCATCTACATAAATCATGAGTAGCTAAATCCACAACTAGGGTTGTGGAATCATGAAGAGTTAACAAGGTAAAATTAGAAAATTCATAATTCTTGAAAAGTGTGCATGCATGTATTAATTAATTTTCTTCATTTTGCATGTTTTCTAGTGGTGGCCGGCATTAGGACCCGCCTTTGTTACTGACTATATCAATGTAGTAATGAATAGGAAAAGAGATTAATGAACATAATTCAATTAATGTGTTCTCATCTAATCCCAACATTCTAACCCGCCTAGAATTACTGACTAGACCAAGGTAGTAATGAATTGGAAAAGAGATTAATTAACATAATTTGATTGATGTTTCTTGTCTAATCAACCAAACTGGGCCAAGGAAAGGTTGTACTGGGACAATAGGTAAGGGTTAGTAATGAAACGCTATGGGGATGGACCAAGTCACGTAGTGAAGTTCACCTCTCACCTAGGCCAAAGGGTTTGGTGAGCTTAACGTATCATTTTGCTTGATACACACTAGAAAATAATTAGGTTATCCGGCGATACTAAGGTAGGGAATCTTGGAGAACACAATACCCTGGTTTCTCTCCATAGTGATTAAACCTTTGTGTTGATTAGGATTACTTTTTACTTGTTATTATAACCCCCCCTTTTTGGAGAGATAAGTTGGTTAATAACCCAAATTGTAGAATTGAATTCTACTAAGTCTACTATATTCCCTTGGATTCGAGCCTAATATTGGTTAGGTTCTATATCTTGACAATGACTGGTTTAGTCTCAAAAAAGAGGTGTAGCTTGGGTGACATCAAGATTTTGGCGCCGTTGCCGGGGAATACAACTAGACTTGTCTAATTCAAGTAATTTGGGAATTAATCCTTATTTCCCTTATTTTATATTTTTGTTGTTTTTGTTTTCTTTCAGGGTGTAAGTGTAGTGTATTAGTCGATGCATACCCTTGACTCTGTTTGACTTAAAGATGTAGAGAAGACTGAGAAGAATGACCCAAGATAATGCCAACAACACAGAAAATGTAGCTTTGGACCAGAATGAGAATAAGAATGTTGATAATGAAAACCCACCTCCTCTTGAGGATATTGCTCCACAGCCACAGGACGTCAATGCCAATGCTTATCAGTGGAATCAATATCGGCTGAATCCTATGGCTACGGAGGTGACTAGAGCTATTGTGTTACTATCACTACCAGCTAACACAAAGATCGTGGTTTCGAGTGGGCTGCTTCAGATGCTGCAGAACCATAGGTTGTTTGTGACCTACCATTAGAGGATCCGCATAGCCATCTAGACAATATTGCTTTTTCTATAAGAGTATGATGGGAACAAAAAATCTATCTATGGATGCTATGGGACTTCGTGTCTTCCCATTATCTTTGACAGGCAATGCAACACTATGGCTATCCAAGCTTCCATATAGTTCGATCACCAGTTGGGATGAATTACAGAGGGCCTTTTTAGAGAGGTACTTCTCGAGATAAAAAAAGCTCAATTTCAAAGACCAAATCAAAAACTTTGAGAAACTTCCTGGTGACTCGATTAGTACTACATGGGAGTGGTTTACTAAATGCTTAAGGAGTGTCCCGAACCACAAAATTATTGATGATGCCTTGGTGGAGATCTTCTACCATGCCCTGGATGAGAATAGTCAAGCTTGTGCTAATACCATTATAAGGGAATGATTTTGGATCAATCATAGATGTGACTTAAGTTATTACCTTCGGCTTGAGTAGAGTGGAAGAGATATGGGTATCGCTTTTTCATGTCTGCCTCAGCTTCCCATGTGACACTCTTAACTTGTTAATTCCTCAAAAGGACCTTTATGGATGTTACTTTTTTGTTTCTCAACCTTTTCACTTTTCTATCCAATATCTCCACCGAGACCTCCTCATAGGTCAAATTATCTTCCCCAACACCCACAACCTCTAAGGGCACTGTAGCACTTGGGTCACCTACACACTTTCTTAACATAGACATATGGAAGACTGGATGAACCATATTCATCTCCATAGGCAACTCTAACTCATTTGCAACCTTACCAACTCTCCTAAAAATTCTATAAGGTCCCACAAACCTTAGGCTTAATTTCCCTTTCTTGCCAAACCGGACCAAACCCTTCATGGGTGAGACTTTCAAGTAAGACTAATCACTAACATTAAACTCAAGATCTCTCCTCCTCACAACGGAGTAGGACTTTTGTCTACAATGTCCATCCCAAATACCCTTAAATTCCAAAACATAAGCTCTAAGCATATCCTCTAGAGTTTGGATAGTCCTTTCAGCTTGGCCATCCTTTTGGGGGTGAAAAGCCGTGCTAAGCTTGACCTTGGTACCAAGACCCTTTTGGAAAAATCTCCAAAAATGAGAAGTAAATTGAGCACCACGATCCGAAATGATAGACAAGGGCACCCCATGCAATCTAACTAACTCATGACTATACAACTTGGCATAATCTTCAGCACCATAAGTTGTCTTAAAATGTAGAAAGTGAGTTGACTTTGTCATCCTATCAATGATAACCCAAATAAAATCAAAGTGTTTCCTAGTCTTAGGCAAACCAATCACAAAATCCATATTGATCTCTTCCCACTTCTAAGTAGGAATTTCTATGTCTTGGGCTAGGCCACCCAACCTTTGATGTTCGATTTTCACTTGTTGGCAATTGTGACAACTAACTTCAAACTTGTCAATATCTTTTTTCATATCACCCCACCAATACAGCCCTTTCAAGTTTCTATACATTCTTGTGGAACTGGGGTGAATAAAATAGGATGAATTATGGGCTTCTTCCAAAATCAACTCCCTCAAGTCATCAACATTAGGCACACACGACCTACCTTGGTACTTAAGGGCATCATCTACCCCTTGGGAGAAAACCTTCACTTACCATCCTTCATCAAAGCCTTCAAATCTAGCAATATGGGGTCAAGGTCTTGTTTTGACTCGACTTCCTCAATCAAAGAAGATTTGGAACCATCAACAACCACGACACCACCATTTTCAAATTCATTCAACCTAACCCCCAACCTAGCTAACCGGTGAACTTCTCTAGCCACCTCCTTGCTACCAACATCAATATGCGCTAGGTTACCCATGGACACACTACTTAGAGCATCGACCATGAATTACCTTTGTCGGGATGATAGTGAACACTCATGTCATAATCCTTAAGGAGTTCTAACGACCTTCTTTGCCTCAAGTTAAGATCTTTTTTGTATGAACACATATTGGAGACTTTTATGGTCCGTAAACACATCTGCATAAACCCCATACAAATAATGATGTCATATTTTCAAAGCAAATAACCTCTCATCCTTCAAAATTTGCAACACCACCCTCAAATGATTCACATGTTCCTTTTTTTTACTCCCAGAATAAATCAATGAATACCACCACAAATATGTAAAGGCAGGATTTAAAGACCCTATTCATGAGATCCAAACATATAGATGGCGCATTAGTTAAGCCAAAAGACATTACCATAAATTCAAAGTTCCCATACCTAGTCCGAAAAGCCATCTTAGGAATATCACACTCCTTCAGCTTCACTTGGTGGTACCTAAACCGAAGATCAATCTTAGAAAAGTGACTAGCCCTTTGTAGTTGATCAAATAAATCATCAATCCTTGGTAGAGGTTGCTTGTTCTTTATAGTGGCTCTATTGAGTTGCTGGTAATCAATGCACATTCTACGGGAGCTATCCCTTTTTCTTTACAAACAACATTGCTGCACCCAAAGATGACTTGATAGGCCTTATTAAACCCTTCTCGAACAAATCCCTCAATTAATCCTTCAACTCTGCTGGGGCCATACAGTAAGAAGGAATGGAAATGGGTTGTGTATCAGGAGAAGGTCTATACCAAAATCTATTTCCCTTTTGGGAGGAACACTATGAGACTCATCAAAAATTCATCAAGAAACTCATTGACCACTGGACCTGACTCAATAGGTAGGACTTTAGACTCAACCTCCCTAACCCTTACAAGATGGAAAATGCAACCCTTAGAAATCAATTTTTAGGCTTAAGACAAGAAATGAATCTGCCATTGACCACCACATTACAACTTTTCCACCCAAGAACCGACTCATTACGGAATTAGAATTTCACTCTACGAGTCCTACAATCAATGAAAACATAATATGCATGTAACCAATCCATCTAAGAACAATATCAAAATCCACCATGTCAAGTTCAACAAAATTACAAGGCAAGAGTTTATGCAATATAAACATGGGGCAATTTCAATAGACTCTTTTAGCAACAATGGACTCACCAATGGGGGTAGACACTTTATAAGAAATAATGAAAGAAATAGTGGCAAGATCTATCATGCATACACATCAAAATAAAAAACCTTTAACATATCGATGGAGCACCATGCCAAGTCTAGTGACCCCTAGAGGTCTATGTTTGAGAATGTCGACTGTCATCCTCATGAATTTTAGTAATCCATGGACAATGTCGCAACTTATGATACTTTGGACCACACCCAAAATAAGCACTCGAACTGACCAAACAATCCCCCGAATGGTACCTTCCACATTGGTGGCACGTAGGAGAAACTTGGACACCAACACCTTTGCCCTTCTTTTAAGCATGTGGATAATCATCAATCTTGTGGCTCATCTTGACACACCCATAGGAAGCATTCAAATACCTCAAACATCTTCCATTATGATTCCTTCCATATTTTGGACACCTTGGAAAACTTACCCCACCACTGCCACCTTCAAATTAAACCCTCCTTCTTCTTTTTGTGGAGGCTATAGGACAATCATTAATCTTATCCCCAATATCGGCATACTTGAAGAAACCTATAGTGCCTACTAAACACCTTTTTTGATGCTTCTTGCCACACCCTTGACAAGTGGCAAAAAAGATCCTTCCCTATTTGTACTTGGGCACCTGTAGTCTAGTAGAAGGTAAAGCACCCTCAACTCGGGCTATCTTGGCATTTTTGTCCCCCCTTAACCATAGAGCATTACAAATCTCCACATTTGATATGTCTCCAATGGGAAGTTGACCCTCAAGTGAGAGATGGTTACAGCCCTACCCATCATTCTGAATAACTTGACATATTTTGAAATGTAATGGTTAGAAATCACTAATAAGTCTTAGGGGACTTAGCTCTACTGCAACACTCTACATCTTATATACACTAGTCCTTTGCATATGGAACATGATATGGCCTCATCAAATTAGTGCCCATTTTTGAAAGTTTTCAAATTTAAGATTAGAGGGCTATATGTACATCTAATGCTTAAGTCGAGTAAGTGTATATAAGTTTTAAGTCAAATTGAGGGGATTGCAACCTTACACAAAGTGAAAGAAATGAGGTTCTTATAGGACTTAACAAGCTAGTAGGTGATTCACCTCCGTGCTTAGGTTAAATAGGCTAGGTAGATGGAGACGAGGCCCGACACCAAATCTATCCAAGTTCGATAATGAATAAAGTCCGTGTTAGGGGTGTAACTTTAGCCTATGTTTTAGCATTGTAAATAGACAATATTTACATCCCAAGATGAATAACGAAAGGGCCCAAGTATTTTCACAACCCACTTGACGATTTGGGCCCAAACCAAGTGAAAGGAAAAGAGAAAAATGGGCAGCCAAGGCCCATCAAATTGAGACCCATTTAGGCCTAAGTGAAAGGGCTAACCTGCTGCATCACCACCTTGATAATATAAGGATTAAAACACATAAGAAATTCAGACAAAGGGTTCTTTAAAGAGGGCTTACAAGCAGCACCTTTAAGTCATTTTAAACTTGGAAAAATATCAGCTTTCACAACGTTTTCTCTCTACTCTTTCTTAGCTTTACAAAGTAGCCATAAGAAACTTTTAGGGTTCTTGGAGAAGCCCTAAACCTTGAAGGTAAAGGTAAGTGAATCTACTTGTGTATATAGTATGTTTTATTCAAGAAAAACAAGAGACTAGGTTGGTTATACTATTACTGCAATTTTTGGACAACATGTATTCCAAAGATTGTTATACACCTTTCTTGTTTATTTGGAAACTTTTCTCTTCTTGGTTGGATGGATTATGAAGTAAGATTTATATTTTTAACAAGTTTTAGTTCTGTAATGATTTATGAAGGTTGCTGCACTATTTTGTTCAACGTAAACAATCAAGTTTTAGTGTGTTATCCTAAATGTATTGTTAGTGGAAATTGCGGGCTTATTGATTGAGAGCTATGGTATCACATCCTCCACCTATTTTGAGAATTTCTTTTGGATTGTTTTAGGAATATTTTTATGTGTAAATATGGTGGGAACAGTTTTGTTGAAGTTGGTATAGGTTTGGAATTGTTGACGTTGAAATATAGCGAAGGGACGTAATGTTATGCTGCCTACTTGTATGCTGTGCATAATTGTTATTTATTGTGCTTCGTGGGCTGTTGTGAGACTGTTATGGCACTAAAATAAATTGGACATTATATGTACATGAGAATGTGTATTAGAAAATACGATTAGAGGTGGAAAGGTTGAAAGAATACTCTTAGGTTGACAATTACATGCTTGCTGCCCGTGCATTATTTTTTTTATAAGATTGGACTACCAAGACATGTTAATTAGCTTCTAATACTAGTTTTATCACCCATTCTCTTGTAGATAAATATTTGGGGGAAAAGGAGGTAAGTTCAGGGTGATAACGAGGTCATACAATGAGGTATGTAAGGCTACTCGATTTCTCATTACTTGGCATGAAATCTAGATTTTCCCTTGGCACATAAAAGCACTTACTAACTCTTCCGTAACTAGTAACCATGTCTCCAATCTTTAGCATGTTTATATGCTCCCATACATAGCCATTTTCAAATATGCATACATACTTGGATACCAAGATACATGAGTTCTTTTTGCTAAATAAAGTGCATGTGTTGTTTCATCTCCTACGCATTTCATTATTTGTGTAACCTATACCTTTCATTGTTGTATTGTCTTTTATGATTATTTACATGTCATATTCTATATCTGTATTCCTCCAACTCAAATATTATGACCACTAAAAGAATCATCTCAAAAGTAAGTAAAAGATAAAGTAAGTTGCTTATTGATGGGTGGTATCCTATGGGTGGAAGAATCACCTAGCATGGATCGATCCCATATTACGGGGGGTATCCTAAGGGTGAAATGAAAGCCTAGCATGGGTTGATACTGATATAGATCAGCTACTGATCAGCTGGTCATTTGTATTATAAGTTGGCACAGATTATACAGTACGGAAGGGTAAAGTAATAAAAAGGACATAAAGTACATGATTCCACAATATGACTAAAGGTGGTCCCTTATCCTTACACTAATGCATGATTTCATTTGAGTGCTTATTTCATGTATAGTACTTCATACCTTACATATTCAGTACATTATCTTGTATTGATGTCCCTTACGGGGACTTGCATTTCATGCCGCAAGTACATGAGCTAGTAGATATCCCCAGTAGGAGTACAAAATATCCAGCTGCTATTACTGAGCTTCAGGTTATATCGGGGCTTTGTGTGTCTAGAGCTTATCTTTTATATTATATAGTTAGTCATGAGGCGGGGCCTGTCCGGACCCTTATCGGATACTTTTTCTTATATAGAGGCTTTGTAGACTATGTAAATTAAAGTGTGGTTATGTCTCATACTTTAGACATGGTGGCTCCAACGGCCAGGTCATATGCGTTTTCTTTTGGTTTATTATTATTGCCTACCTTCTTAAATGCATAATAAATATGGAAACCCCTTATAATGTTTATAGCAAGTGCATGGGTATATGTTGGTTCTCCCGAGCCTTGTCAGCAATGGGTGCCAGTTCGCCATAATGGGACTTTGGGCGTGACATCTACCGCATGACATAGATTACGAAGAAGTGAAACATTTTCTAAAATGCCTCATAGCCTCCCATTCATAGTTGTGGCACCCTTCACTATTATGAATAAGACTCTAATCGATGTGGTGTGTTGGATTTTCGAGGACCATTAAAAACCAAGTGCTCAGATACCAAGCTTGTTATGACCCAAGCTTAGGGCTTAGATGTGACACGGCGAATGAAAAGTCCGAAGACAACCCAAACAAGCCTCTTAGTATATCTTGTACACATCCTTGGTTGCGGAAATGAAAATAAACATCAACAAGAGTCAAGTATAAAAAGGGAAGGGACAAAGGGATATGTTTCATAGACATAGAAATATAAGAAGATTCAAGCTCAAAAGCATATATAAACTTAGTATCCAACAACACCTCTACTTTAGAATGGAGCGGGGGCCAAGATACTTCACGGGCTCACCCTCATAATAATAAGTATCCAACATAAGGAATAAGTCTCAACATAAGATGAATAAAAGTAGATATTATCCTCAGAGTTGAGGACTCACGAAAAGCTTTCTTAGGGAACCAAACTAGCCACGTGGAGGAGGATGATCAAAAGGAACTCCGGTTCCTACATGGTGATATCATGTAAGCATAAAGTATGCATTAGTACGTTTGAATGTACTAAGTATGCGGGGTGCAATATAATACATAATACATATACAGGAAGAGACCTCAACCGACATATATCAAACAGCTACAACTTGGAATCCAAGACATGACACCCCCTCGGTACAGGTGACTGGGCATGACACCCTCCAGCGAAATATGGTGTACTTGCCAAGGTAAACCAAACATGATAAACAGTATAATGTGCACTAGATGGATCCACTAGTATAACAAGGGTAATATATAATCCTATTGTGACACATAGTTTAGAGACTAAAGACATTATATAAAGACCTCTTGTATCGAGCCCCCATCTTAAGCCTCAATCGGTGCTAAGTCTAATCCCACGAAATACTTGAAATAATCATAGGTTTAATAACTTGTAAGAAATATTATAACATGACATGAGTAGCTCTAAAATATGTTTGACCTCTAATAGTGAGCCTAACTTGGACATGAACCCTTGCTTTAACATGAATAGCTCATAAGAGGTAAAAATCTTGAAATAGGGCACAACTTGTTACTTGAAAATCATGGATACTTTTCATTAATTAGATACATGCTTGAAAGCCCTTAATCATCATGAAGTCACTTGACTTGTAAATCATGTAAACCACTTAAGAATTCTTGTCAGGTATTATCATCATACACATGGTGGGTTCATGATACTTATTCAAAATCATGCAACTCAAGAGTAAACAAGATGAGTAAAATCACTTAAAATCAACCCACCAATATTGGAGTAAAACCTCTAGTTTGGGTATCATGAAATACATATTCATCATAGTTCAAAGTTTTCATAGCTCAAATCATGTATAGTCTCAATAGACATATATCAACTCATGAAATAAGTTTAAAGTAGTCATTCATGCATAATAAATCAATACTTGATAATACCCCAACATAATTTATGTTCATATTCCATAATAAAAGATATCCATAAGTAATACAACTTGAAATCATGTAATTTTTCATAAAAAGAGAATGTTGGGTTCCATGGGTGAAAGGATCCATGGATGAAGACCCTCATACCTTAAACCTTGAATTTCTTGAAATGAACTTAAAGGAAACTTGAAGCTTGAGATGGGTTGTTGAGTTTCGAAATTGAGCTTGAAATCCTTGAATTTGAATGAGATATTTGATAAAATCTTGGAGAGGTTTTAGAGAGAGTTTTGTGAGTTATAGAGTTGAAACAATGGCTAAGTACAGAAGATTTCACGTTTGAATGGGCATGATTCTATTACCCTAATGCCCTTAGAGGAAATAAGAAATAGGGAAAAGTTTTTCATTGATCCGCGTCCAGTCAATGACGCGGACCAAACGCAGAGGAACAAATTACACTAGTTCTCGCCCTAGGTGCAGATAGACACTAAAAATTCAAAATTAGTGAAAATTATTTTTCACTACGGGTCTTCTAAGATCCGTGTTATACCCATTTTCTACTCAATTTTCCCCCTGATCAAGAATACGAAGTTGGATTTTTGAAATCATGTACAATTTTAAGATATATAAAAATTAAAATTATGGGGCATTTTGAAGCACATGAGGTATGTTTCAGTGCAAACTACAGATCAGGGAAATCTATCCCACTCTATTTATGAGAAGCCCCAGGTCATCTTAGCCAGATTACACAGTGTCCCCGGTCTCTAGGACACTATTAGATAATATGGGCTCTAGTGGCTAAACAAATCACTTGGGAGGTACTCCCTAACCATGGTGAGAGAGTTCTCTACATCTTATGTAGCCACCATTCAGAGCACTTTTCCAAAAGCGAAGAAGCCCCTCGCTCACCCAAGACTAACAAAAACTAGAGTGAGGGGACGGTAGGTCGATATCTCAAAGACCACCGTCCACTGCATATTATTTGGACCTGAGTTCCCTATCCCCAGATCCATAATAGATTTTGACCACAGAGTGGGGCAGGCCATAGACTTAAGCCTGATAAAGATGCAGACCATAGAGTCAGCTTAATGAGATAGGTTGCCAATTTGATTATTGAGCAGGGTTCATAGCCTACATGAGTAGCCACTCACTCAGACCCTATCATGAAGGCTTCTCTTAGTTTACTCACCAAATTTTGGTAGGCGGTTGTCAAATTATGCATCTAGTTGACACTCGTAGATAATACTTTGATGCCGAAGCATATAATGCTAGTTGCCAGCATCTATAGGTTAGGATAGCCTTATCATCGAGAAGATCCACGAGGCGGCCTTGAAGAGGTCTACCTCTATCCCCTTCCCATGCTTGATATACAGACTCTGTCTAGAGTGGAAGGTGGAGAGTCTATACCAACTAGACTAACTGATCGAGGTCTAGCGTACATTGGATGCCAACCTGATTAAGATTGAGGAGAACCCAATATCACTTAGATGAGCACAGTACCAGCCAGATCCTATGCCAGAGATATTCACCCCAGTGCCACTGCCTGAGGTTCCACCCACTACTAGTACTGCTACTGCTATAGATGAAAGGCCTATACAGATTGAGGCAGATGAGAAAAGGGGGCCCACTGCTATTATTCCTGCACCACAGGCCATTCATCACAGACAATACCTGCGAGTATGGTTTACATATCCATAGTATCTATCCAAGCCATCGTGCAGAGATTGTCCCATGTTGAGTCATAGTTGACTTAGTTAATTCAACAAATTAGGCCTTGGGTCTGCCAGGCCATAACAGAGTCATAGGCCCGTATGCAGGCATACATGGTTGTTGCTATTCAGGAGTGTCTTACCACCATTGATGCCCGCATGTCTTCAAGCTAAGGGTCCAATAAATCTTGACCATGGCCCCACCAACAGATGTGACAACTATACAAATGGAGATCCAGCCGCTTTGGACTGACTAGACAATAGTACATGCAGTAGTGACACTACCTATACTACATTCCTGGTGCTAGTGGTGGACATATTTGCTCCTGAGGTGCAAACATAGCCTTCCCATGGGAAGAGGCCCTACACGAATGATGATCTAAATGGCGTACAATTTTATTCGAGGCTGACAGAGTAGGAGGAGCTCAAGCTTGTCTTGAGGCAGTTGAGACAGGAGGAGGAGCTAAGACAGGCTCATGCGCTCAAGCAGGTGAGGGGTGCTGGTCCCTCCAATCATAGTGATACTACTGAGGAGGGCACCATGCTGGCTGAGGGTAGTCAGATTCATCCACTGATCACGCTCAAGATACAACTCTCTTTTGAGGTCACAAGTGATTATTGTCAAAGTAATAAACCTAACAAGTTTAGGGTCAAGTCCCATAGAGAATACAAAGAATTTTCAGATCAATTCACCAAAGAACAATTCAACTATTAACTAACTCAATTTCAAAAAGGAGGGGATTTAAAATGATTGATAAGAAATTAAACTAAACTAACTAAATTGAAATACAATCAATAATAGGGAGAAACTTAGGTATTGTGTTCCCCATGATTCATAAACTCAAAATCCCTGGATATCATAATTCTCAACTAGAATATTTCATGCAGGATGATAATTTAAGTTCATCCAACTCTTTGGTCAAAGATGAAGGTCGAATTTCACTATCATACTTGGCCTATCTTCATATTGTGCTATACTAACCATTACCTATAGTTCCAATCAACCTCTCGTTAGTCTAGTTCAGTCGATTAGACGAGAACACATCATTGAATCCTATTAATCAATCTCTTTTCCTATTTATTACTACCTGGATTGGAAAGGTAATACTCAAAGAGTTCTAATGTTGGGCACCACTAGAAAACATGCAAAATGAAGAGATTTGATTAACATATACAAATACCTATTCTAAAAATTGCAAATAATCCGGGTTTATGTGGGTAGATCTTTATGGTTCTCACAATCCCAAGTTGTGGATTTAGCCACTCAGGTTATGGGAAGATAAAGAACTATGAATTGAGAAAATATAATTAATCTCTTACTGATGTGCTATCAAAATACAACACATTTGATGCCTACAACTTGAGATTTTATGTGTTATCAATATGACATTTTTGGTTTTTATGTGTTTTCATGTTTGTTTTGGCAGGAAAAGCAGGTTGACACAATTTTAGGAAGATTGCAGACTTTTACTGTCTCGTAGTCCATATATGTATCACTTAGTCCAACACTGAAAAACACTGAAAATTTTTATGAAACCCCTTAATATGACTCATAGAGTGAATTACGAGTCATAAAGAGGTCTTGTGTGGCTGAACTTAAAATTTTTTAGAAAACATACTATCCTCTGGTGCAGGATCATAATAGAACAATTGGTATTGGCCTATCCGGACATAGTTTTGCTATTGCACAGACTACCCCGCAAGAGGGTGATGGCCAAATGTAGCCCGAGGCTGGTGCTTAGGCACCAAGACATGTTTTTGATCCCTTGTACTTACTTTGATTTTGATTTTTCACATTAAGGACTATGTACAATTTTTTTCGATGGGGTGTGGGAAGTTATGGACCTTAGTGAAGTCTGAATAGCTTATGGTCCATAAGTACCCCAAATTTTGATCCCGAGGTTTTCTTGCCCGTGTTCTTTTTCTCGTGGATATTTTAATTTTTGTTAATCAAGCATGTCTAGAATGTTTAGATAATATATATTTAGCATATATTACTTATATTTATGGCATACAACTTGTTTTTGATGTTTTATGTTATAATTGGAAAAGTGGTACCCACCAAAAATATTTTGATTAGTAGTTAAATTGCAACTATGGATATTTAGGTATTTGGCAATATTTATCTTGATGAGTGAGGGTAATTGAGATATGAAGCATAATCTGTGAGTTTCTTGTTGATAATGTATGCAATGCCATATGTGAGTGAGCTTATCTTGCTATATTCATGCATATTTTGTGCTAATTCAGAACTTTCCCTGTTACTCTAAGTTGGATTGTTGATTATATAGATTAGGAGGTGATCCTAGGCCTTTGTTCTTTAATTAGTCCACTTTAACCTAAAATAACTAACCAAATGATGTTCCATCCCTTGTTCCAAATATTTGGGCGTAACATGAATCAATTCTTTGTGAAATACCTAATTTGCCTAACCTTGTCTAGTGATAAACCATGAAGTTGGCCCTGGTATGTCCTTGAGCATTGTAAACCTTGCCTGATGTAAAATGCCTAAGTTGAGAGTGACTATCAAAAGTGGCCCTGGTTTGGGGCATAGATATTGTGTACTTCAAAATAGGCTAAAGCCTAAGTTGAGGGTGGCCAATGTAGAGGTAATAAAAAAACAAGGTGGTGAGTTGAGAATGAGTAGAAAAAGAAGAAAATCATGTACTAGGAGAAAGAAAAAGAAAAAATGCGTTAGATTGAGATTAAAAGCAAAATGGTTTGTGAGAATGAGGCAAAACCTGAAAAATAAGAAGAAAATACCTAGAATAGCTTGAATATGAAGAAAAAGGGAGAAAAAGGTGAAATTGATTGAGTTGGTAAGGTAGGAGTGATTAAAAACATGGTTCAAGGATGGTCTTTAGTTATTATGTTTCCAAAAATGCCCTACCAAAGCCTCAAGAGCCTACGTTATAAGCCTAAAAGGTCCTAGAGTGATCCTAGTCCGGCTAGTTGAAAATCTGTGTCATGAGCATATGGGCAAGCCTATGATTTTAGTCAATATGCATGAATATATTTGTGAGTGTTAGTGTGTTTACACAGTCCTAGTGTTAATTTTGAAATCATCATTGGTTGTGTTATTGGAGACTTCTTTTTGTGAGGGTATCTACATTGCATTGTTAGCATTGGACTTGTTCGGTGATTATCGATTATGGATATTCTCTTGCTTGTCATAGTTGTGTCGTCAGATGCATAGGTTTTGTAGAGAATTTCAGTGTTTGATGGAAGTCTGAAGATTTGAAGTTCAACCACATGAGACCTCTTTACAACTTGTAATTCACTCTACGAGTCGTATTGAGAGGTTTTGTAGAAATTTCCAGTGTTTTCTAGTATTGGACCAAGTGATGCATATATGGACTATGATAGGTCAATACGAGTGAAAGATTAGACTACGAATCATGAAAATGTTTAATAGCAGTGAAGTCCAAGGTTCAAGAAGCTAAATATGAAAGCCCGATTACGACTCGTAACCCCAGATACGAGCCGTAACTTCGAGACTAAGAACCATCAATCTTTTTTTCTAATATTTTTAGGGATTTGTTTGTAAATACTATAAATGGTAAATATTAGGTCATTAGATGCAGTTTTACATAGTCTTTCATAAAGTACAACAGACTTAATGTAGAGAGGACGAGAATTAGAGTATTTTTAGGGTTTTAGACTTAGAGACTAAATATTGGAAAAGAGATTTCACTTATGAGTTCATTGTATTTTTCAACCTTGTGATTCTCAATACAAATTGGGTTTTCTTGTTCTTTAATCTTTTTTGTAAATGATTAACCATGCCTTCTTTATTCATATTTTCTTTATTTGCCAAAAATATGAGATTTTGAATGTTTTCTAGTGGTAGCTACCATTAGAACTTGGCTAGTGTTACCTTCCTGATCCAGGTGGTAATGAATAAGAAAAGAGATTGATTAATAGGATTCGATGATGTGTTCTCATCTAATCAACTGGACTAGACCAAGGGGAGGTTGACTGGGACTATAGGTAATGGTTAGTATTGCACACTATGGAAATGGGCCAAGTCACATAGTGAAATTCACCTCTCACCTCTTACCAAAGGGCTTGGTGAACTTAAATTACTGTCATGCATGCTATATTCTAGAAAAGAATTGGGTTATTCGATGATACTAAGTTGGTGAATCATAGGGAATAGAATACCCTAGTTGCTCTCTATTATTGATTTTCTCCCATAGCAGTTAGTTTAGTTTACTTTCTTATCAATCATTGCAACACCCTCCCCCCTCCCAGGGAC
>DF357666.1:87265-100200 GCA_000787875.1 Solanum virginianum | reverse complement strand
GAACTTTAATGAGAATGCTTATAGATAGAATCAATATAGATTGAATCCCACGTCCATGGATGTAATAGGATCTATAGTGTTGCCACTACTACCAACCTATACTAAGTTCACGATTTCAAGTGGATTACTTCAAATGCTTTAAAATTATGGTTTGTTTATGGGTCTACCATTTGAGGATCCTCATAGCCATCTGCATAATGTAGCTTTTGTTTTCAAGAGTGTAATAGGGACTCAAAATCTTTCCATGGATGCTATTAGATTATATGTTTTCCTACTATCTCTTACGTGTAATGCAGCAATGTGGCTATCGAGGCTCAATAAACAATTTTGAGCTATTACCTGCTGCATCAATTAGTACCACGTGGGAGAGATTTACAAAGTATTTGGGAATCATCCCAGACCACAAAATCATAGATGATGTTTTAATAAAGATATTTTATCATGACCTAGATGAGAATAGCCAAGCTTGTGCTGATACCATAATGGGAGGCTTGTTCTTAGATAACCTTTCGTAAGGATTGCCAAATGGATGGAACAAGTGGTCAAAACTAATCGTGCATGGGGGTAATGGGAGAGAGATTCTATGAGGAGTTCATGTGTTGTTAATGTTGGGTTAGAGCAAGATAAGATCATGAGGAGATCATGCAACAACTTGCTAAACTCCGCACAAGCATAGGTATGGTGATAAGCAAAATCAAGAAAGAGTGCATGCGATAGTCCATCAAGCTCATCGAATGCCCGTGTGTGATGAACCTTATTATGATGAGGATGCTTGTTTTGTGAGTGATCAAGTGGCAAGTTTTTGAAACAATGCCCAAGGGTCCAATTTGTACTATTGGCATTAATGTTTCGAGAACCAACGTCAGAATTATAATCGAGAAGGTGCTTATAGAGATAATCAAGGTGGTTATTATGAGAGAAATAGGGTTCTAGAAGCCGTATAGGGGTAGAAGAGATGGTTTTAGGAATGGTCCATATGTGCCACCCTATATTATGGGTTCCTGGGGCAAGTAACTCTAGGATTGAAGAGATGTTTGACCGATTGTTGAAAAAAATGGAGACCTAAGATAAAACTCTTTGGGGAATAAGGTCCGATATTTTAAGTATAAAGAAAAAGTTAGTCTCATTCGGTTTCCATTAAGAAACTTGAGCAATAATTCGATCAAGTATCTACTCAACTAAATCAACGCCAAAAAGGTACATTGCTAAGCAATACAGTTCAAAATCTGAAGAATGAGGGGCATTGTGTGGTATAAGGGGCATTATGTGGTAGTCACGACTAGGGGAGGTAAGTGTACCACTAATCTTCCGATTCCAGTAGGTGTGGATAATGTGCATGAAGTGATAATTGCAGAGAAGGTTGTGAACAAAGGAGAAGAGGGAAACAAAGATGGGGTAAGCAGTGAAGTGGTTAAGGAGCTTGAGAAGTATAAGACCATCCTAAGGCCTCCTCCTCCCTTTCCCCAAAGACTCAAATAAAAGGAGGAGGATAGTAAGTTTAAACATTTCCTCTCTATGTTGATGCAACTGTCCATCAACATTCCCCTAATCAAAGAGTTGAAAAAAATGTCCAGTTATGCTAAATACATGAAGGATTTGGTGATAAGAAGCACATGGTAAGCCAAGAGCTTTCTTAAGAGCTCCAACATTGTAGTGCCATTACCACTAAGTCCTTAGTACAAAAAAAGGAAAGACCCCGATGTATTCACCATCCCTTGTACCATTGGTGATGTAGTGTTTGCAAGGGCTTTGTGCGATTTGGGTGCTAGTATCAACTTACTACCTCTTGTAATCTTCAAAAAGCTTGGTTTGGGTTCTCCTACTGCTATGAAAATGAGATTGTTAATGGCGGATAGAAAAATTGAGAAACTGGAGGGAATACTTTATGATGTGTTGGTGAAAGTTGACAAATTCATATTCCTAGAGGATTTTCTCATTCTTGATTGTGAAGTGGATTTTGAAGTCCCTATTATCTTAAGCAGACCTTTTCGAGCAATAGGGCGAGCTCTAGTGGATATGGACTCCGGTCAACTCAGATTTAGGGCGAATGATGAAAAAGTGGTTTTTAATATCCACCAATCTATGAAGCAATGGATGAATTAAAAAGTGAGGTTTGGGCAATTGAGGAATTTTGAGTACTTAAGAGGTCTAAGTCTTGCCGCGATAATAAATCAGTTACTATGTGGGAGGTAACCCAAGGATTTTTATTTATTTTCAATTTTTTAAATCTGAGTTGATTGTTTATTTGTGTTTTGATTGTTATTTTTGACATTGGGTTTGTTGCGTCTAGGGTGCAAGTGCATTTTATGAGGAGTATATAGGTTTTGGACAAAGATTGCAGGTTTTGCTGAGAATTGCATTTGATACAGTCTCTATGACCAATCTTACGAGTTATATTGCACTTTATGACTAGTAATTCTATCTTGTAGAGAGTTATAGTGAGCAGGTTTAGTTTGTACTCCACCCACGAGCCAACTTTATGACTTATAGTCCAAACTACAAGTCGTAAATGGAGTTCATGGAACCCAGGTATGATTCAAAATTTTTTTAAGTGTTGTGTGGTCTACGAAACCATGATTTACGAGTCGTAGACCAAGCTACAACTTGTAATCGTGGTTTCTTAGACCTAATCTAGTGAATTTAAAACGTTGACCCCGTAGGGTATAAAAGGGGGTCAAAATATTTTGACCCCAGAAAATTGCCCTAGTTTCTTTCCCTTATCATTTTCCGATCATTTTTTTGGTGCCCCGACTTAGTTTCCGGCAAGAAATTTTGGCAACTAGGGTTTCTTGAGCATTCATCTCATCTTTCTTCCTAAAGTTCATCTACACACTAGGTAAGTTTGTTGGTCTAGTTTTAACTTCTAAATTTACCTTGATTTTGAAAGTTTGGGTTGATGAATGTGAATGAGTTGGTATTTAGGCATGTGATTCTTACTTGAATGTGAATCATAAATGAGAGACTAGGGTTTCCATAAATTGAATTGATTGTTTAGGCCCTAAGTTAAGTGTTATAGCTTTGATATTGATTGAGTGCCCATGATATTATGTTCCTTGTTTGATGGAATGGTTCCAATTTGTTTATGAATGTAAATTGATTTTCAGTTGCACAGGAGTACGATTATGTTTGGGCCATATTGATTTAGTCAGAATCATAGGGTGATTTATTCTTGTTATGCCTATTGAACTATGCCCCAAGTGATCTTGAATATGATTGAGTAGTTGTTACCTATGATTTGCTGGGCGGTACTATAGGTGCATAATTGTTTGAATGAATTTGGGAAGGATGAAATTATTAGGTATAGATTGTTAAATCCTATTCGATGGGGTAAGTTTGATTTGAAATAATGTTTGGGGTATGGGTTACTTTGTACCTAACATATGAGTGTTTGTATGCTTGCTTTGATGCTACTAGGATAGTGTTTTAATTGTTCATAGGGTCCGTGTGATGAATTGAGGTATATCAGGTACCTGAAAATTCTTGTTCACAAGAGTCTTTTACGACTCATAGATAAGTCAACGAGTCATAATTACCTCTCGTAGGAAGTTCCAGTGATTTGATTTTCTTATATTTATCATAAGAAACCTTTTATGAGTCATAAATGACTCTACGAGTCATAGATAGGTCTCATGGACTCTTGCCTATTTTAATTTTGGTCCCTAGAACTTTATACGAAACCTATTTACGACCCATAATCCAAGTTATGAGTCATAATTGGGTCTCTTACAACCTTCTAGTGTTCAATATTATTTTGCACTTCTAGTTTATGGGACCATGATACGAGTCATAGTTCCAAGTACGCCTCGTAATTGTCTCTCTTATTACCTTTCTGCAACTGATCCAATTCAGTTTTTTCTTTTCCTTCTTAATTATTGGGACTGATTATGGTTCATCTATTTTTTCTGATTTGTAGGAAATATGGCCCCAAAATGAAAACACTTTAAAATTGAGGAATTTAAGAGGATACTTGTCGATGAGCCGACTGATCATGAGCAGACCCTATTTAGTGGGTCAATGTAGGTTTATGACACCCATCCCGATTAGCAGCACCTCAACTACAGATAAGAGCTGTTGCCGAAACTGGGCAATCTCAGGCTCAGAATGTTAGTCCCTCCCAATCTGATGAGGAAGATAGTGAGGAGACAGGGAAAAGCATGCCCCAGATGTCTAGGTTTAAGATGAGCATAGTTCAAAAGATGGCTCCCAGGATAAAAAAGAGGAAGCATCCTTGGCCGCACAATCATCTTCTTTAGAACCGAATGCTCGTACTCACCAGTAGGCTGTCGATAGGATGGAGGCCATATTTATAGAGGGCTTGTAGCCTAGAGAGTGGGGCAAGCTCGTACGGTTGATATATGAGGAGCCCTGGGTTATATTGATGATGGATTGAACCGTGTCCTAGGACTAAAGGACACAATGACACGATATTGGCTCAAGTGTTTGATGGATAAGCTTGGTCGATATGCCCCACTTATGGTACAAAAATTCTATGCAGCTTATGGAGCCACTATTCTTTGTGATCTTCCCAAGGGGAAGAGACTCTTACGTAGCCGAGATTCAGAGAGGTACTAGTGAGGGGGTGATGGGTCAATATTTATGAGGAGATGATCTACTGTGTACTATTTGTTCCCACATATCATGCGCCCAGGTTTACAACAGAGTTTTATTATCGATTGGGGCAGGCCAGAACAACTTTGATTTCAAGGGATTCGGTGTAGAGGAAAGAGTTATTATTGAGATGTGTGGCCGATCACATTGCTGAGCGGGGTTCAGAGCCTCCTTAGGTTATCACCCATATAGAGGGTATTTTTAAAGTATTCTTTTCATTCCCCACTAAATTTCTGTAGGCAGTTGTTACATATCGCATCCAGCCTACTTTAGCGGATAACACACTCACATTGGAGCTAGCTGTATTGGTTACCAGCATCTTGCCTGGCTATGACATAGATTGGGCCTAACTCATAGCGGAGCAGATTTATGAGTCAGTGCTCAAGCGGGCCACCTCTATCCCCTTTCCAGTTCTGATTTATAGACTCTATCTAGAGTCAAGGGTGGAGTTATTGCATCATTTAGATGTTATAGTTGCTGCCCAGCACACTCTGGAGCCCAGCCTGATAAAGGCTGATGAGAACCTGGTGGCACTTCAGAGGACACAGTCTCCTCCTATGCCTGAGATGTTTGCTCCAGAGCCACCACCTGAGGGTTCGCTGACTGCCACTACTACTAGTCTAGCTGCCATCACTGATGAGAGACCCTAGCAGCCTAAGACAGTCGATGTTGAAAGGGGTCCGACTATAATTGCTCTTGCATAAGAGGCCTGTACTTTACAGACTCTTACATCGAGCATGGTGCATGTATCCGTAGTTTCTATTTAGGCCATGGTGCAACAATTATCATGGACTGAGGCCCAATTATGTCAGCTTATTCAGCAGCTTAGGCTATGGGTTCGGCAGACTATTACGGACTTAGAGAAGCGGTGCAAGGCATTCACTATATCTACTGTTCAGAAATGTGTCTCTATGGTGGATGCCCGTATTGATGCCTTTGAGGATCAGGTATAGAAGAGGTTAGCTAAGGCCCGGCCATCAGATTTATCAGCCATACATGAGGAGACTCCAAAAACTTAGGGCTGCTTTGATTTCTTAACTAGCGGCGCCAATTATAGTTCCACAGTCTAGACCATCGGAGCCGCTATTTGATTTGTTTGCCACAGAGGATCCCCTACAACTTTCCTACTGGAAGAGACCCCTTATGGAGGGTGCTGAGACAGCAGAGAGGCATGTGCGGCCGAAGATCTCTAAGGTTGATGATAAGGCTGTAGAGGATGAGCTTGGGTTGGTTTGGAGGATATTGAGGGAAGAGAAAGAGTTGAGACTAGCCTAGGAAGACGATAGAGTGATAGGTATTGGCCTATTTGGATAGAGTTCAACTGCTACATGGACTACCTCGCAGAAGAAAGATGGCCAGATGCAGACCGAGACTGGTGCTTAGGCACCAAGATATGTTTTTGACCCCTTGTATTTACTTTGATTTTGATTTTGTACATTGAGGAACGTATAATTTTTTTTGATAGGGTATGGGAACTTATGGACCTTGGTGAAGTCTGAGTAGTGTAAGGTCCATAACTACCCTAAATTTTGATCTCAAGGTTTTCTTGCCTATATTCTTTTTTCTCGTGGATATTTTTATTTGTATTGAAGCAACATGTCTAGAATGTTTAGTTAACATATGTGACATATGGTACTTATACTTATGGCATACAACTTGTTTTTGATGTTTTATGCTATAATTTGAAAAATGATACCCACCAAAAATATTTTGATTAGTAGTTAAATTGCAACCATGCATATTTGAGTGTTTGGAAAAACTTGTCTTGATGAGTGAGGGTAATTGAGATATGAAGCATGATCTATGAGTTTCTTGTTGATAATGTATGCAATTGTATGTGTGAGTGAGCTTATCTTGCCAGATTTATGCATATTTTGTGCTAATTCAGAACTTGCCCTATTACTCTAAGTTGGATTGTAGATTGAATGGATTAGGAGGTGATCCTAGGCCTTTGTTCTTTAAATTAGTCTACTTTAGCCTAAAGTATCCAACAAAGTGATGTTTTATCCCTTGTTCCAAATATTTGAGCCTTACATGAACCGACTCTTTCTGAAATACCTAATTCGCATAACCTTGTGTAGTGAAATATCTTGAGATTGGCCCTGGTCTATCGTTGAGCATTGTGAAACTTAACTAAGGAAAAATGCCTAAGTTGAGGGTGGCAACCAAAAGTGGCCCTGGTTTTGGGAATAGATATTGTATACTTCAATATCTACTTAAAGCCTAAGTTGAGAGTGACCGGTGTAGAGGTAAAATCACAAAAATAAGGTGGTGAGTTGGAAATGAGTACAAAAAGAAAAAAATTATGTACCGGGAGAAAGAAAAAGAAAAATATGCCTTACATATAGATTAAAAGCAAAATTGTTTGTGAGAATGAGGCAAAGGCTAAAAAATGAGAAGAAACTATCTGAAAAAGCATGAATATGAAGAAAAAAGGAGAATAAGGTGAAATTAATTGAGTTGGTAAGGTGAAAGTGATTAAACCATGGTTCAAGGATGGTCTTTAGTCACTACATTTTCGAAAATGCCCTACCAAAGCCCCATGAGCCTACGTTACCAGCCTAGAAAGTCCTAAAAGTGATCCTAGCCATCTAGTTGAAAATCTGAGTCATGAGCATATGGGCGACCCTATTGAATTAGTCAACGTGCATGAATATCTTTGTGGGTGTGGGTGTGCCTGCACAGTCCCAGTGTTAATTTTGAGATCATCATTGATTTTGTTATTTGGGACTTCTTTTGTGAGGGCATCTGCATTGCATTGTTAGCATTTGACTTTTTCAGTGATTGTGGATTATGGATATTCTCTTGCTTGTCGTAGTGGTGTTGTCAGATGCATAATTATGTCTTGGTTTGCCAAAATAGCTATTTGAACTTGTTTTGAAAAGTTAGTGTGGGTACCTGAGCCTAAATTGTACAAGATATATGCCATTAAGTTTTGTTCTGTGTGTTGATGTGTTATCTAGTTAGATTGAGTCTTTGCTTGGGGACAAGCAACATTTTTAAGTTGAGGGCATTGTGTGCTCTTAAAATACAACACATTTGATGCCTAAAACTTGAGATTTTGTCTGTTCTCAATGCGACATTTATAGTTTTTATGTGTTTTTGTATTTGTTTTTGTAGGAAAAGCAGGTTGACACGAGACATCTTTATGACTCGTAGTTCACTCTATAAGTCATACTGAGGGGTTCCATAGAAATTTCCAGCGTTTTCCATTGTTGGACCAAGTGATGCAGATATGGACTCCGAAAGGTCAATACGAGGCATCGATCAGACTACAACTCATGAAATGTTCTGTAGTAGTGAAGTCCAAGGTCCAAGAAGCTGAACATGAAAGCCCGTTTACGACTCGCAATCCCAGATACGAGTCGTAACTGTGAGTCGTAGTAGCCGCCAATAAGTTTTTCTAATATATTTAGGGACTTATTTGTAAATACTATAAATATAAATATTAGGTCATTAGATGAATTATTTCATAGAGTAAAATAGACTTAGAGTAGAGAGCATAAAAATTAGAGCATTTTTAGAGTTTTAGACTTAGAGACTAAATGTTGGAGAAGAGATTGCACTTCTGAGTTCATTGTATTCTTCAACCTTGTGATTCTCAATACAAATTAGGTTTTCATGTTCTTCAATCTTTTTGGGTAAGTGATTAACCATGTCTTCTCTATTCATAGTTCCATTATTTTCCAAATATATGAGTACCTAAACACACAACTTAGGGTTGTGGGTACCATAAGAATCTAACTTAGAAAACCCAGATTATTTGCAAATCTTAGAATGGGTATTTGCATGTATTAATCAAATCTCTTCATTTTGAATGTTTTCTAATTGTGCCAATATTAGAACTCGCACAATGTTAACTTCTTCATCAAGGTGGTAATGAATAGGAAAAGAGATTAATTAACAGGAGTTGATGATGTGTTCTCGTCTAATCGACCGAAATACACCAAGGGGAGGTTGACTGGGAATATGGGTAATGGTGAGTTTAGCACACTATGGAGATGGGCCAAGTTCCATAGTGAAATTTGACCTTAACCTTGGACTAAGGTTGGAAGAACTTAAAATTACCATCCTGCAATCGATATGACTATCTTCCATTTTAGTTAGTTTAGTTTAATTTCTTATCAATCATTGCAAACGCCCCCCACCCTTTTGGAAATTGTGTTAGTTAATATTTGAATTATTTATTAGTGAACCAATTTGTGAAGTCTCCGTATTCTTTGTGGGATTCGACCCTAACCTTGGTTAGGTTTATTATTTTGGCGATCACTTTGACTTTAAAAGAGAGGTGTATCTTGAGCGTAATCACTTACCCAAATAGATTGAAGAATAAGCAAAGCCAATTTGTATTGAGAATCACCAGGTTGAAAGATACAATGAATCCACAAGTGCATTCTCTTTTCCAATATTTAGTCTCCAATTCTAAAACCCTAAAAATGCTCTAATTTCGTGCTCTCTATCTAAGTCTACTATAATCCTGCTAAAAATAGCCTAATTATACTAATTATTGTATTTATAGTCAAGTCCCTAAAAATATTAGAAAAATCGATCGGCGGCTGCTACGACTCTCAATTATAACTCGTAACTAGTTTTACAACTCGTAATCGGGCTTTCATATTCAACTTCTTGAATCTTGGACTTCACTACTACGAAACATCTTCACAAGTCGTAATCTAATCTATGACTCGTATTGACCTCTTATATTCCATATCTGCATCACTTCGTCCAACACTAGAAAACACTAGAAATCTCTATGAAACCCTTCAATACGACTCGAAGAGTGAACTACGAGCTATAAAGAGGTCTCATGTCGTTGAACTTCAAATCTTCAGACTTTCATCCAACATTGAAAATATCTAGGAAACCAACTTTACGACTTGTAAATAGCTATATGACTCGTAGAGAGTATCGTAAGTCTACAAAATGCAAAAAAAGTCTGCAATCTTCCCAAAATTGGGCCAATTTGCTTTTCGTGTAAAACCAAACATAAAAACACATAAAAACCATAAATGTCGCATTAAGAACATATAAAATCTCAACTTTTAGGCATCAAATGTGTTGTATTTTGACAACACATCAACCCTCCCAACTTAAAATTATTTCTTGTCCTCAAACGACAACTCAATCTAACTAGATAACACAGCAACATACAAAATATAACTTAATGGTATATATCATGTACAATTCAGGCTCAGGTACCCACACCAATTTTCAAAACAAGATCAGATAGCTATTTTGGCAAACCAAGACATAATGATGCATCTGACAAAATAACTATGTCAAACAAGAGAATATCCATAATCCACAATCACTGAATAAGTCAAATGCTAGTAATGCAATGCAGATGCCCTGGCAGAAAGAAGTCCCAAATAATACAATCAATTATGATTTCAAAAGTAACACATGGATTGTGCAAAAACACTCACTCTCATAAAGATATTCACGCACATTGACTAATACCATAGGCTTGCACATATGGTTATGACTCAGATTTTCAACTAGTCGGACAAGGATCACTCTAGAACTTTCTAGACTTATAATGTAGGCTCATGGGGCTTTGGAAGGGCATTTTTTGAAATATAGTGACTAAAGACCATCTTTGAACCATGTTTTTCTTCACTTTCACCTCACCAACTCAAATCAATTTCACCTTATTCTCCTTTTTTCTTCATATTCAAGCTTTTCTGGGTATTTTCTTCTCATTTTTCAGCTTTTGCTTATTTTCACAAATCATTTTTCTTCTAATCTCATTCTAAGGCATCCTTTTCTTTTTCTTTCTCCCGGTACATAATTTGTAGGTCCCCCGTAAGGGACGTCAGTACGAGATAATATACTGAATATATAAGGCAGGAAATACTATATATGAAAAAATAACTCAAATGAAACTATGCACTGATGTATGATAAGAGACCACCTGTAGTTATATTGTGGGATCATATACTTTATATTCTTTATATCACTTTACCTTTACTATAAAATATGTGCACAACATGTACTATAAATGCCCAACTGATCAGGGGTAAACTATATCAGGATTAACCTTGGCTAGGCTCTTCCATAGCCCCTCGGGCTGCCCCCCGTGATAGGATCGACCCTGGCTAGGTGATTCTTTCACCCCTCGGGCTGCCCCCTATCTATAAGCTATATATTTTACCTTTCAATTACCTTTGGGATGGTTCTTATGGTGGTCACAATATTAGATCTGTAGAACTGTATAAGCAGCATGTGACATATAGATAACCATACAAGACAATATAACAATGAAAAGAGTACTTTACACAATAATGAAATGCATATGAGATGAAATAACCTATGGACTTTATTTGGTAACAAAAACCCATGTAAGTTGGTATCCACATATGTCTATAGCTATGAAGGTGACTATGTATGAAAGCATATGAACATGTCAAAGAGTAGAGACACAGTTAGTAGTCATGTCGGGGTGGGTAACTGCCTTTATGTGCCAAGGAAGACTTCTAGATTTCGTGCTAAGTAAAATTAAAGCAAATAGCCTAACATACCTCGCTGTACGACCTCGCTATTACCTCGGGATAACCTTCCCTTCCTCCAAATATTTTGGTACAGCATAGTAAGTAATAAAGCTAGCATTAGCAGCCAATAAAAACACCTTGGCAATCCAATTTCACACAAAAACAACACACGGGCAGCAAGCGTGTAGTTAGAACTCGAGCATATTCTTCCAACATTTTTGCCTCTAATTGTATTTTCTAATGCAAATTTTGATCTACATGACATGTACAACCTATTGTAGTACTATAACAGCCTCATAACAGCCCCCAAAATAGAACACATAATAGTTTTACATAACATACAAATGGACAGCATAATGTCACATTTTTTGTTACCTTTCGACGTCGACAATCCCACACATATCCCAACATTAACCAGCCTGTCCTCAACACATTTATACATAATAACATCCTTAAAATAGTCTCATAATAGTACCAAATTAGTCATGAAAGACGTGAAGCAATAGCCTTATATACATCAGCCCACAAGTTCCAATTAAGGACACAATTGTGATATCACATAAGAACTCACCTTTGCAGACTGGACAAGCAGTGAATCAACCTTGTTACACAACTACCAAACTGAATTTTAATTAACAAGAAAACACAAAACAACATTCCCAACATATACTGTCCAATAATTTCAGCATCAGCATAACTAACATAACCTCTTGTTTGTCATGAGAAAACTATGCTAAACATATAATTACACCTACTTAACTTTACCCTGATGTGTAGGGCTTGTCAAACAAGCCTTAAGGTCTCTTGAAGCTGCTTGGAAAACCGAGAAAACATTGAGAGGAATTGTAGAGAGCAATCTGATTTTTCTTGTGTCCAAATTAGAATGACTTGTGGGAGCTGCTTTAGTCCCTTTTAAAGTGAGATTTGGCCGTATTACTAAGGCCTTGTTAGCCTGACATACTAAGCTGGTGATGTAGCTACTTAACCCATTTCACTTGGTCCTTATTGGGCTCCAAACAGATGGGCCTTGGCTGCCTATTTCCAAATTACTCTATGCTTAAGGTTTGGCCCAATTAGTTAAGTGAATTAGAATGTAATTGGGCCTCTTTCATTCTTCATGTTGGACTGTAAGTACAACCACTTATAGTACTAAAACATGTGCCAACGATACACCCTTCACTCAAACTTTATTCATAATCAGATTTGGACAAATTCGATGTCGGGCCTTGTCTCCATTTAACTAGCAAGCTTAAGCTAAGCAAGTAGCTGACTCACCTGCTAGCTTCCTAATTCCTACAAACACCTCAATTCTCTCACTTTATTTAAGGTTGTAATCTTCTCAATTTGACACAAAACATGTCTACACTCGACCCTCTCCAGCATTAGATACACATATTGCCCTATAACACGAGATTCAAACAGCATTAGATACACATATTGCCCTTTAACGCGAGATTCAAACACTTTTAAAAATTGGCATTAATTTGAAATTCCATTTCATGTTTGGTGTACATAATACTCATACATATAAAGTGTGGGGTGTTACATCCTCCCCCCCTTAGGAATATTCATCCTCGAATGTTAGTACAATTAGGTAGCTTAACCACTTTCAAACCTTTACCCTCACAGATTTCTGATAACACGTTAAATATTCAACCACACATACCTATTAGTGTCACAATTTTGCGTGCTGCACTTCCTCTTTAACTTTAAATAAGTAAGGGTATCTTGATTTCATCATGTCCTCAGCCTCCCATGTTGTCTCTTCGACCTGCTGGTTTCTCTAAAGTACTTTTACTGAAGCTATTTCCTTATTTCTTAGCTTCTTAACTTGCC